>JAJLWQ010000433.1:4821-22960 GCA_030570875.1 Citeromyces matritensis | reverse complement strand
GCTGGTGAATATGGTGATCAACACTCTGGACTGCGGCACAACCTTTTCGATATTGATTCTCATAGGGTATAGCATGTTTCTCTCGGGAACGGCCGCAGTGATGAAAAGGTTCAACGTTGTTATTCGCTGAAGCGATATTCTATTGGTAAATTCTAGAGAACACCATTTCTTTAGGGAAGTTTGTTTTTGTTAAGCATCTCAAGGGTTTATTCACAGTCTTTTGAGATATGGTGACAACCCAAAGAAATGAAGATTCATTGCAGATGATTAGAAGGAAGAAAATGTGCTATCACGGAACTCTCACACGCTATGATGTCTTTTTTGATTTCATGTGGATTCTTACTGCTTACAATCATCTATGAACTAGTACTGCACCCCTCCAGGCCAAAGTGGGAGCGACCTCTACTGTTTGAGATGAATCTTAGTACGCTTATTATCTTTGAAAATTCCCAATTCCCTACAGCAGAAGACTTTGAACGTTGTGAAACTCGATTTAAGTCGGATTTGCCTTATTAAGCATTTCCCTCACAAGGTCAACTAGATTGAATAGAAGATACATTGTTTACCTCAATCTTAAACACAGATGAGTTCAAGACACTATAAACGACCACGTTCACATATGATTTTTTTCATCTGTATCATACGTAAACGGCGATACATACATGGAGAGATGTGAAAGAGGCCGAGCCAATACGTTTCCCATTAAAGAGCTTTGATTAACCATATAGCCATTAGACGGGGAGCGATGCAGGCATTCGAGGACGCAATAAAAGCTGGTAGCTTTTCTAAAAGTCAATTGCGAGAAACGCACAAGGGGACAGTAGCAGGTTTCGCATCATCTCGTTCCGCAGGCAGAATGGACTTTTCTTGTTGTACGATGCTTGATTGTGACATGAGCCAGGCGAACTGCGGTTAGTCTGAACCCTTAAACAAAGTGTCTCTTTTCATTGGGTAAGAACTCGCCTCTGAGAGCTGTGACGGGAAGCGACTACTACTGACAAATCTAAGTTACTCATCTCCATCAAAGTCGGCAATAACGATAATAACGGAAAGTCGAAAGATTATACAAAGTCGCTTAGAGAGGAGTAAATCTTTTCCCTCAATGGCGTATATAGATGCCGTCTTTGTTTTGAATATAATGAGACGATAATTACCGCTCAACTAGGTTGTTCTGATCAATATCACTGTCGAGAAACACAATGTTAGGACATGTTCCGCTATCTGGTGCATTTGGCTGGTGGAAACATTACGCTTCAAAGGAGGTTCAAGCGCTATTATCCTCCTTGAACCGATCGGCACGGGATCCGGCCGTAGGTGGCTAAGAAGTGCAATAGATATGGTGGATATAACAATAATCCTCCAGTGGGCGCTTTAGTATCAGTTGAGTGTGAGTTGTAAAGCCGCACCGCGCTATACAGAAGACAACATCAAATCAACGCATTTCAACAATACCTCACGAGTATAATGTTCCTCTAATATTCTTCCACTGTCTTTGTATGTACAGACATTGAACTCCAAAAGCGGTCGCTCGTCGTCTCTATCGAGTGAGTATTTCGCTGACGCTAAGGATCCCGGAACAAAAGCAAAGGTTGACAATCTAGGGTCACTCTTTCCCTGGGGCATTTAAAACTACCAAATCAGAGTTGTTTTTATTTTGAGAACACCACCAGAGTACCCATGAGCATATTGTCTGGGTTGATGTGAGAAGTTAGATACACGATTAAAGGGATCACAGAATACTCCGAAAAAGGTACACCACATATTAAGTAGATGATTTATCAAAATAAGCTCTTGAAGTAGAAAAAGAGGATGAAGAAAAGATAATGCACAAATTGCTGGATTTTATGAACCATGTGAAGTTCACGTGACATTGCATGAAGATGCATACTCTCAATGCCATGACTTGGGAAATATATTTTGGTACCCGTTTCAACTGCAGACTCTTGACCTTAATCGCAGAGTCAAAAACTGTCTTTAATTAGCGATGGCTTACTATCGGGTTCTCCTATGAGTACCAAGACCAGGTGTCCTCAGAATATTTATTGTGATCATAGCATTTGGCCATCACATGAATATCAACCTCTTGATAACTTTGACAGACACTGTTTAGTATGAACATTTTAGACTGTTGGTATTACACTTTCTTTTGGAACAACGTTAGTAGAGACAACCAATTAATCTATCATCAGCCACAATACGCTCGGGAGAGTCCCAGGGACAATACAAGTCACGCATTCTTGAAACATGAATAACGAGCGAAAATATACAGAAATGGCTGTAAAGATGGAAAAAGCACTCAAGCAGATGTAGGTAAAATCAATAATCAAACTCACAATTATCTCTTCCGCTTCGCTTCAGAGATAATCAATCAGTCCAACTTGTGCAAATCAATCCAATCAGTGGTATCCTCCAAAAACGCCAACTCCTTCTTTACAAACTCACAGTACTCTTTGCCGCTGTCTGCTTCAAACCCGCTCAAATAGTTAAAAAAGACCGCTCTATCGCAAAAGTACTTTTTAATGATTCGCCACTGTCGGAGCTCAAAATCAAACGTCAGGCCAGACTGATCCTGGTAAAAACGCACTCTCTTTTCCGGATCTCCATTCAAAAACAACATATTGTTAAACTTGAGTCCAGCAGGATCCAGTTTAGGAAAGTTTGCATGCACAAACATGACTCTGCTATTTCTTTTAGTGAACCTTTTTTCAAGTTTTGCAGGATCGTACTTTTCTCCTTTGAAAGCCTTCTTCAACCAACTATCTTCCGAGCCTTGAGACGCGTTCTCCTCTTCCAAGTAGGTTTGCAACAGCTTGTAATCGATGGTGGGATCGTACTGCAGCATCCCGCACCCTTGGTAAACGTTGTCTGGTTTCCAATATCCTGTAACGTCCACGCTTTTCTTCACCTGGTAGAAGGGAAGCTTGTAAAAATTCACAGCGCCTAAAAACGTTTCCTTGTCACCCTCGCCATACGCTCCCTGAGCGAAAAGCGGGTAGTAGAAATCCTGGCCGTAGACATTGTAGTATATGGAAAGCAGAATCGCCTGAGAGTGCGTTTTCTTGTTCACAAGGATTTGACCCGATTCGGTAGACCCATCGGGTATCGCTCCAGCTCGATCGTGTAGCGGAATTCCGGAATGCGGATCTTCCTCGCCCGTCGAGTATTTTGAAGGATCCGTATAAGTATCAATTCCGTTTCTTATCCACTTATCACCAAGTTCGATTCCTGCAATCTCGTAGTACTGGGGGTGCGTTACACGTTTCCAGAAGTCAGGCCACATGACCATCCCCGTTGAGATGAATGGTTCAGACAAAAACAAAACGTCCGGGTTTTTGATGATTACGTTATCAGAGTCCACTAGCAAAACGTTTTCAAAGCTCGAAGCTACAAGAGCCAAAGCTTTGTATTCGTACCCTTTAAGCTCCGCCTTACGCAATACTTCTTCTCCAATCACGTCCGACAGTAGAACGCATTTGGCATTCAGTTTAGGCAATATCTCCTGACACAACTCAACTTCGTAGTCTTCAGGAAATGGAATAATCAGCTCCACCGGAACAGTCGAGCCGGTTTGACGCAAATTCTCTATACTCAAAAGAGAAAGCCAAGAAAACTTGTTGCCGCCAATAAACGCGATTCCTGTTCCCTTGTACACGTCTGGAGGGAAATCGGTTGGGATTCCGGCCACTACATTTGCGTGAGATTTTTTCATATCCTGAACGAAATCATAATCCAATTTCAATGAGTCGTTTAAATACGCTTCTGACAATAAAGGGAACTTTTCTCCGTGATCGTGTATAGCTATATTTACTATGCCGGAATCGCCATACTCGCGCGGTTTATCAACTTTCGGTGTTTTGTCACGTGGATTGAAAATGAGGTGTTTTGGCTTGTTCTCTGCGAGTAATTTGAAGTAGTTTTGGAAAAAAGTTTGTAATTTCTTGAGTCTTTCCGCTTCATTTGGTGATTTGGGCGGAACCGATTCTCTGTTTTTCTTTCGAAGTGCAGTTTTGTCTTTTCGGACGGAGGTTTCCAAAGCATGCTCTGAATGTGGTGTTTTATCTGGAAGCTCACTCTTGTGGGACTGGTAGTACGAGACGGTCTTGGTGTTTTGTGTGGCGCTTTTGTAGAAAACAAACAGTGCAAGGATTGTGAGAGCAGAAACGAGGAAAACTATGCGTTTGCTGCGTCTTCGCGATGTTATAGCGCGTGGAGTTTTGCTCATGCTGAAAAAGACAAAGCCAGTTTGTCCGTGGAGTTTTTTATCGATTTGCACGCAAGGCGGGTCTAGACCTTTGAGAGTGTTGAAAGTCTGAGGGACAGACGAGATGAAGTGTGAAGGATTGAAGATGCGGCGATTAGCTTCGAATTTAAATCTTGCAGAGAGTGACCGCGATCTCGAAAGTTTTTACTTCGAGGCGTTTATGCATACGCGCATTTTTCCCCGTATTTCGAAGCAGTGAGTTGTTCGATGAAGGAATAGCCTTTAAAGCAGTTGAGCATCATGCATTTGAGAGCAGAGTGTTTTAGAAGGATTTAGTGGGATGTAGCACTAAGAATCCAGCCATATGATTCGCCTTGCATGTCTGTAGAGTGCATGGAAGACTTGCATATGCATGATATCGTGTGATCGGGTTTTGAGCTCGCGTGACATATTATGGAGAGGGGTGCAAAGAACAGAGTCCAGATCTTGAAAAGATCTCGCCCGTTTATATGCAGCTGGCCGGCATATCGTGCATACACGTGCATACACATGCATACGCCCACGTATATCTATGGCTATTCCCATCTTGCCGAAATCACACATGATGTTCCCATCATGCAATTGTATAAAGCATGAACTGGAACCGGTTGACAGATCTCACTTGAGCGAGTGTGGAAAACCGACGAGATAACCCGGCCGAGACATCTACTTGAATCGAAAACCATGCGGTTTCACACGGCCACTAATAGCCAGTCGCCTCAATCACATAACAAATAAGGGGAAACAACTCACTCACTTCCATTAATCACAGGCTCAGCTCACAGGCTCAGCTCACGACGCGTACCGCCACCCGTACACCCTCGTTCCTCGTACCATTTTTCAAAAGAATAAAACCCCCGGAATACCCTCTCTCGCTAATGACATCCTCCACCAAACTCGCTCCCAAGGACTTTGCGTCCGACAAGGAATTCGCACAAGCGCTCCACGGCAAAGACGCCACCAAGAATAAGGGACTTTTAGCCTGGATGGGCAAGAAAGCTGATGCTCAGCAGGTGGCTATGGAGGGCTACTTCAAACATTGGGATGGTAAAACCGACAAAGAGACCGAGGAGTCTCGTTTGGAAGACTACTCTGCTTTGACAAAGCATTACTACAACTTGGTTACCGACTTTTACGAGTACGGCTGGGGTTCCTCTTTCCATTTCTCCAGATACTACAAAGGGGAGGCCTTCAGACAGGCCACTGCTAGACACGAGCACTATCTGGCTTACAAGATGGGCATTGATGAGAATATGCGCGTTTTGGACGTTGGATGTGGTGTTGGTGGACCAGCCCGTGAGATCTGCCGTTTTACCGATTGCACCATTGTTGGGCTTAACAACAATGACTACCAGATTGAGCGTGCTAACCATTACGCCAAACAGTACAAGCTTGACGATAAGCTTTCGTTTGTGAAGGGTGATTTCATGCAAATGGACTTTGAACCAGAATCCTTCGATGCTGTGTATGCCATCGAGGCTACAGTTCATGCCCCAGTTTTGGAGGGTGTTTATTCAGAAATCTACAAAGTCTTGAAGCCAGGCGGAGTTTTCGGAGTTTACGAGTGGGTCATGACAGATGCATACGACGAAGAGAACCCAAAACATCGTGAAATCGCTTACGGTATCGAGGTGGGTGACGGGATCCCCAAGATGTACTCTAGAGCAGTTGCTGAGCAAGCTTTCAAGAATGTTGGTTTCGAAGTGGAGTACGAAAGAGACTTGGCCAACGTGGGAGATGATATCCCATGGTACTACCCTCTTGCCGGAGAGTGGAAGCACGTACAAAGCCTGGGCGATTTGTGGAGTGTTTTCAGAACCTCCAAGATCGGCAGAAGAGTCACTACGGAGACGGTTGGTTTGATGGAGAAGGTGGGGTTCGCTCCAAAGGGCTCTAGACAGGTGACTATCGCACTAGAAGATGCTGCTGTCAATTTGGTTGAAGGAGGCAAACAAAAGCTGTTTACCCCAATGATGCTGTATGTGTTGAGAAAGCCCCTGGAGAAGTAGGTTGATGATGATAGAGAGTTTGAAAAAGTAATATTATAGATTTCTAGAGGGTGGTGTAGGGATGTCCAAGTGTATGAATTTTTTACAATGAGCTACATTAAATTTATTATGACTTTTCCTATTTGTAAGGTGAGATGAATAGGTGAATTTGTCTCAATTGCAACCTGATTAATCTATTGACTTCTCTGGCTGCCCCCACGCAGACTTGCAATTGTCAACTCGACTACTAAAGCACACTGGCTTACTTTGAGTCTGAGTTCTAAAGGAATAGCAGAGAACAAACATATAATGTTATGCTTTGGATAAGCTATTATACTTTACTATATAGAAGACGTGTAAAGTCTATTGAGCTTGATGAACTACTGCGTTATATAGGAATATATCACCTGGTGCTGGTGCCTGTCGGTGAGCTGCGGATAATCAGATCGTTGTGATTCAATTTCGATAGGTCACGCGATGCGCCCTTACACTATACTATTAGCAAACGTAGCTATTTATTTGTTTCGGTCCCGTACCAGTATATAATGACAAGTGCCTTATAGTGCCCCCTCTCTTATAATAAGTAGGGCCTTGGAAGAGTCTCCTCATCCACTAACCTAGTGTTGGTATGAGCCTTACCATTATCTAGCAGCGTAAGCCCTACTCTCTACCTTGGTAGTATGAAATGCCGCCTTCACCTGCATCAAGGGCAGTAATTGTGGAGTATATACCAAATAGTCACCTGCACTTGATGCATCTATAGCAAGCATAAGTTGAGAAAACTCTGAAATTGAAGCACCGAATACTCGAAAATTCCAAAAAAAGTGATTTTCAACGTTCCACTCTATCATATGGTGCATAAAAAAATATTGTGGTTTTTTATTTCAGCCGTTACAGACTTTGCCAACTCGCTGGTCTCCCAAGTCTTTGAAACCTTTATATACCTTCTGAGTTTATTCTACATTATCCTTTTTATAAATAACTTGAAATTCATGCCATGCTCTTTGTTCAGACAGAAAGTCCTCTCGCTCCAAGTACTATCCAGCCCTAAATTTCTAGGCGCGAGAAGCCAGCCATCTCTGTCAGAAGGTGATGAAAAGAATGAAATGGATAAACAGAGAAGAAAGAGTTGAAGGAATCTACTCAAGGGGACATGTCATAATGAGTAGTATATTGTTTGGAAGTAAACACAAAGAGAGTGCCTGGTCTTGTTCGGTTACAAGCTCCATACTTTTTAGATAGAGTACTTGTATCGAACTCGTCTCGTTCGTAGAGATCCAAGTAGAGTGTCCGCTGAACTCCTACTTGCAGTTCAATTTGCTGAAAAGACAAAACATGATATACCATCAACTAATCTAGACATCAACTTGGACTGATCGGCTTTTACTAAAGACCGTGCTGAAAGCTTTGGTAGCATCTTCAAAAGTAAGCCACAGCAGACGGGTCTCGTGCTGCCTTTTCTTACAACGAGGACTCTTCAATATGGAAGTTGACTTTCAAGAAGTTCTGAGACCAATAATTGTCTCAGTCCGCGATCACTATTCCTTTGCATTATCAACGAACGAGACACCCTTTTATCTTTGAAACAGGTCTAACCATCTGGTGACCTTCGATAAAAAAAAGAAATGATTCGAAAAAAGTCACCAGACCACCAAGACTGAAGTGAAAAATCTACGGAAAGCTATCAGGAGACCATGAAGAATTATAAAAAGTGGATCAAACTTTTAAGTTCAAAAAGAAAAAAACCACATGCAGGTGAGCGACCCAATGATCTCATGATACTCTCATCAAAAAATCCAACGACTCATAAGTCACAGGTCACAACTCGCTTCGCTCGTTGTGTTCGTTGTGTTCGTTGTGTTCGTTAAAGTAATATAATTCCAATACCTAATCTACAATATGCCGTGTAATGATCCTTACTCAATGAGACGCACAAGCCCCCAAGCAGCACCTGCTGCAAGAGAACCTATGAGAACCATCTGGAAACCTTCTGAAACCTTCTTCCCGAGTGACGCCTCATCCCCGAGGGACACCGATGTCTTGAGATACCCAAACCAGAACAAAGTTATGAGCATCACGATAACCGATATGATGAACCCGGTATAGACATATTTAGTGAAAAAATAAGGAAAAAGTGGGATAAATCCGCCGAAAAAGTATCCAGACCCAATAGTTAGAGCTGATATGACTTGACGGTTTTCTGCTGGTTCTTCAAGACCCTTTCCGAACCGTATTACGAAATCAATCATATCTTTTGGAGATTTTTCAAGGTCTCGTAGAAATAATGCCGTTGTATCTTCCTGAATTCCAATATCAAACAGAATATCTTCCACTTCTTGTGTTATCAAATCGGGTCTTTTGAAAAACTCTTGTTTTTCTCTACCCACCTGCGTCTTGTAGTAATCCAACTCTGAGCGAGCTGCTAAAAATCCACCCAACCCCATAGAAATGGCTCCAGACACCAGCTCTGCCATTCCTCCTGTAATTACAAGAGATGTATCTCCCAAGGACGATAGTCCCGCAGTCAAGGCGAACGGTACGGTGAGTCCATCCGAAAGCCCAATAATAAGGTCACTCACAAAACGTGGATCAAAAGATCCGAACACTCTGCCTGAATTTTCATCGCCTTGGTCACTTTTAAAACTAGTTACAGACGGTGAAGATTGGATGTTGTTTTCGTCGTCATTTCTTCTTGTACCGTATCCTTCAGAGGATCCGCCCGATAAAAGCGATTCTTCGTTACTGTCACCCTTTTTCCCTAAAAGATGGCTAACCACGTTTTTCACACCGACAATGGACATTTTTGAGCTGTGTGTATAAACGTTTGGATGTGTACGGATGAAGAGACGCACAAAGCCACTTTATATGGTTTGCATATTATTAAAAAAAGGGGCGCGTTCCAGCCAATCAGAGTGCGCGAAATTGTAAGCGCGCTTGAAGCATGCGTTACGGGTCCAAGTATATGTAAGCAGGTCTTTTGATTAAGTGTTTGCATATTTGTCAGCTTTGCTGAAAAGAATGCATATAGGCTGTAAGATTTGAATTTATGTATGCTGTAAAAATGTACTAAGCGAATTCAGGTTGAAGGATTTTTCGAATTGTTACGGATCAACTTATTACGGATCAATTTGGTACTGTAAAGCGTTTCACTATTGTCGTTCTATTTTCCATTGTCGGGCTCATAAATTTGATCATTTAAAACATTGTCTTTGAATGTCAAAAGGAAGCAAGTTATGAACTCCTCACCAACTAAAATGGACAGATAGTAGTCTCTCTAGAAACTGAACAGTTATAATGGACTCGCCGATACGGTAACATTTAACCCGATGACATTTTATAAAGGACTGGAATTGAGTACTGATTAGTATGCATCAGATAATGCAAATTTCATCAAGTTATGACTTTATGGTGTCATTTTGTCTTAGGCTGCTCTATACCAAACATGGCACAGTACAAGAAATCCGAGCGAGAGATTGAAAGTTGCAGCCCAAAGTAGAAGCTCCAGGCTTTCTGTCTTGATAAATCAATTGTTCATGCAACATAGCAGCTTCACCATTCGAAGTGACATATTTAAGGAATGGTTTATTGGAGGCCAGATGTGTGACAAACGTCTAATTGCGAGGAAGCTGAAGCTCAGGAGCTATAATTCATTCCACAGCAAATGTAAGAATGTATAACGCATCCAAACACCATGTACGTGAGGGTGTCACCTTTCCTTCACGTAACGGTGATCGATCATTCTTGCAATACGGAGAATCAAGTCAACTGTCGATCTGCCAAATTTAAAATAAATCGGCTCCTCAAGGTTGCCCATAAAACTCGAGCCGCTATCGTAAATTTAGTGGTCACGGATCCATCAACTGAGAAACGTCATAGATGTTATGCCCATACCCTTCGTCACAACCGGACGTCACCGTGTCAGCCTTGAAATAACTATTTCGAATGTGCGATTCGATCGCAATGAGCACACCCACGGGAAATTCTCAATATTGAAATAAGAAGAAGATAACTTGGATTGTCAACCAAACTATATATAGGGGTAAAATGGCGTTAAAATATGTACCAGTATTCAAACTATTACGTTATCATGCCATCTGATGCAAACGTCATATATGCAACACTATCACCCTCAAACTCACGGTTTAATTGTTTCCAAAGACTTAACGCTTTCTGCGTCACACAATCCTATGAAAATGATGTACTGAGCTCACTATGTAATGATAAGCGTTCTATACTGCATAGAATAGTTTCAGGTGTTTATGATAACCCTCGATTCTGTGTACAAACGACTCTCCATTTAACCGTCCTATTGACTTCTGACAAGGATGATAGCATTCGCAAAAGTCCATACTAGGTGAGCCATGTTTTTATTCTCTTTTGCACTTTCAAACCCTACACACAATCAATCATTTAAACTGAAAGGTACCACCAATATGGGTGTGCGAGAAGGAACAATCGATAGGGCACTACAGCTCTAATGAAAGTCATTATTATGGACTGGGGCCTACACTTTGAGAAGGATGGTTATAATCCAAACACAGTGGCCTCAATCAGCAAACAAAAATTAACATTAAACTAATTTCATCTCAAATAGCCTTAGGGAAGTGACCCACGCTTGGACCGAAGAATCCAGAGGAAGGCACAGCATCCAAGGGGAACCCGTTGTAGTCAGCTCCGGTCATATTAGCTCCTCCCATGTAGACATTGTTCCCCCACCAGTCAATCGATGCGATGTGGTTGTAGTCTGTAGCGAAGAAGAGGATAACAGCACCGAAACCCACACCTGTTCCCAATGCGGCGTACAGAATGTAGTTGTACTTTTGCCACCACGCCAAATATCTCTTTCTGATAAAGTAGTTAAAGACAGCACCGATGTAAAAGTTGCCTGTGACGTACAAAAAGTTGTTTGGAGCCCAGTTGTAGAAACCGGATAGGAAAATCAATACGTTCCAGCGTCTCAGGTGTTTCTTCATGTACTTTTCAGCAAGCCACACTGGAAGAGGCAGTAAAGCGCCAATTAAAAAGGACCATTTCAAAGCTGGGTAAAGCCCACTGAAGTATGCCTTTGGTCCAATGGTTCCCCACAAGATTGTAGAGGAGAAATCGGAAAGCGCTGACTGACAGGTGAACTTTGAAGCCTGGTGAGGGTCGCAGTAGTCTGGGATTCCCACAAACTCCCACTTGAGTAGAGCAATATTGGTGAACACCGTTACGAGAGTTGAGAGGAACTGAGCTCTGAAAAGGGCTCTTGACGGCATTTTCGCATAGTGAGTTTGTTTCTGGTTGGTGATATAGTTCTGAGCCTGTTCCCAGAAGTTCCCCGTCATAAACTCGGCGATAAGGTTAGCGTTGGCATTGTGTGGTTTCATGAAACCCATTAGCACCTTGACAAAGAAACTCACGGTAAAGTAAGTATCTGTTTGAGCGTACAACAAACCCATGGGCATGATGAATACGATGTTCAAGAGCAGAGAAAAGAACACGGTCCAGACCGGTGTATCGGTCTCTTTATAAACTTCCACCATAACGATGAACAGCACAAGCGAGATGACAATGGTTACCATGAACCACCAGGCTGGAACTTCTGGGTGAACGTGCATAGCTCTGGTGAATGGGTCGTCGTATCTTTTTCTTGCCTTTTCCTCGCTTCTCAAAGAGACCCACATGGTTTTGCATCCATCAACAATCTGGGTACGGTAGTAAAGAATGGAGAAAGTGATACTGGCAAGGTAAAAGGCAAATTTCCCTCCAAAGTAAACCAACGCACCTGCAGAGAGGTAAGCAGGAGAGTAACTCTGGTAAGCAGCATTGTCAAACTTCCCGTCAGCTCCAAGAATCTGCCCAACGTCGTAAGGAGCTCCTGTATTGTCAAAGACACCCGTTCCATTGATGGGGAGGTATTGCGTCCAAGAGGTTCTCGAGAAGTAGATGGCGATGATGACGATGAAGCCAACGATTTGACCTAAAAACGAAACATAGGTGGTGTACCATGGAGAGACCATTCCTGCTCCGCCAATATTGTTCCAGTCAAACGTGCTGATCGGGTTGAAACCCAAACCGGAGAAAACGCCGGTAACGGCGGCCAGCTTGATGTTGTTTGGAGCGATCCACGTGGTCCAACTAAAGTATCCCAAAGCGGTGAATACAAACTCTGGGAACCACCACCACGCAAAACTAGCCACCATGAAAATGAGAAAAAATGTATACCTTGTAAGTCTCCAACCGTGGTTCACTTCTTTTACATCTTTCTTAACCAGAGCTCTGTTCATGGCCAAGTAAGGCAAAATCCCATACCACATACACTTGACGGGGTAAACGAGCACTCCTCTCAGTAGTCCGGCAAACCCGTAACCCAAGAACTGTCCACTCAGGGTTAGAAGCGTCATGTATCCAAAACTGGAAGCCCAGCTCAGATTGAACATAGTGGCGGCTCTCTGTTGGGTGATTACAGTAACAGAGTTAGGTGCTCCGTCAACAGCACTCATCATTTGAGTGGCTAGCATCTGTTCCTTGAAGGTCCATGGACCAGGATTCAAACTGTGTCTTGTTCCAAAGAGGGTAAAGCCCCAGTCGGGCAAACACCACTCCATAAACTTTCCTGTTGGGTAGATCAGCAGTTGCAGTGCTAAGAAGGGAAGCGTAATAGCGGGAAATCTGTTCACAAAGAAAGTCCCCACAAGCGATCCGGCATTTGCATACAGTATTCCAATCACATACATCCGGATAGTTTCACATGGTTCAAGCGGATTGTCAAGCATAGAGGTGGATGATCTCACTTCTGCGTAGGGCGACCAGTCTGCAATAACACTTGTTTCAAACCTGACCTGGAACTCGTACTCCTCTATAGAAAGCTCAGGCCACTCTTGATGGCCCTCTGACAGTTTTTTAATCTTTTGCAGCTCGTCGTAGTCGATATTAATATCGTCTTTGTGGTACTCGTACGCTTCCTTTAGAGTTTCTATAGCCTCTTCAAAAGTTCTAGAGTTGACTTTTTCAACGAAAAAATTAAGCTCTTCAATGGTTAGCTCCATTTTCAACTTATTGGCTGCAGCTTCAACTCTCTCTGCGAGATGCTCTCCCTCGAGGGAGACAACGTCAGAGTCGACTTGAACTCTTTTCTCGTCAACCTTCTTCTCCATCTGATGAGCAAAAGTCTCTTAATTTGTGCCTATTTATACATAGCATCTTATCTTTTGATTTCATATCATCTGTGGCGCTGCCGCACGGCACTGCATACCGAACCGAGATAAAAAAGCTCTCAAAACACGTTTTTTTTTCTTTCTATAAAGGCATTTAACGAAGAAAGAAAATCACACAGGCTTTGAATGGTTCAGATAGTATAAAGCCCTTTTTGCCAAGACTTGACAAGCTTTCAACAATAACAGCGCGTGGTCTTGTGCGTCATCGTGCACTATCGTGCATATGCAAGCCTTTCGCTCGTGAGGCACTCATCTCACCATCCTCACACCATCCAGCATCTGAGATATGAGCAGATTGTAGTTTTTGAGCGTTCAACCGCTAACACAACCAAAAAAGTGAAAATAGTGTAATTAAATACATTGAGCGTCCTGGTTTCGGTTTGTCTAAGTTCCTCTCGAAGGTTCTATGCTCCTCTCGAAGTTATTGTGAATAGTTTTGTCAAGACGTTCCAAGGAGAGTCACCAAAATGAAGTCACAGTGGTTCAGCTTTTCACTCACGCTAGCTTTTGGAAATTGAAATATTCAGTCAAGAGATCCATTAAATCCTACCTGACAAAGGGTGATAAGCAAGGCATATGGTATTAAACACGGAATAAAAGAAACAATACAGGAAACACTTGGCAGACTGACAGTTGATGTAAAAGGTTTTCCGTATCGCAGAATGAAAGGTCACCATTACACAAAGTAGAGGTCACACCCTCATGTACAGTATCGAGGCAGCAGTCGAGAAAGCATAATTATTGCATAATGGAATTAGATGGCGCAGATCATTGGATGACTACAAAGAATGAAGTAACAAAGGAAAATGTTGTGTGAATGGGTTCTGGAAACTATTCAAGGCGCCAAGGTGTTTGGATAGGGACACAATCTGCGTTACAAACGCATCCTTACATAAGCTTTTTGCTGCGGAGTGAATTATAGCTTCTCAGCTTACGCCTCGTCGCAATGAACCATGAAAATTGATGGCTTCAAAAATCATTCTGACAAAGAAAAGTGAATAGTGGTGTAAATGTCAGCTCACTAGAACACAGATGCTTTTATCGTTCTGGGAGGTGTTCAAGATCTATTTCTGGCAGTAGATTCACGAATCGCGCGCTGGAGATCAATTAAATCTTTCGTTTTGTTGCCTGTCTCATAGTCACCAGCAAGACCAAAGTCCACCAGAAACAGCTTCTTATCCGCTGTCTGTATCATGTTACGGAGTACAACGTCTCCATGAATAACTCCGAGTGTATGCATCATGTCCAGACCATCTTCAACCGATTCTACCACTTCATCGTCTGTAAGATCCGGTTCTGAACCCTCTATGAATTGAAGAATTATTAACAATCCGCCAAATCTGATCCGTTCTCCCTCATGAAACGAACAGTAACCTGCGTGATAGAATCTTGGAACACATTGCCCCCAAAGACTCTTCAACTCGTCGTACGCCTCATACTCCCGCAAAAATGTATCTCTAGTCTCTTCTCCCTTATATCTCCCTCTCACCGGGTCAAAAATCTTCAAGATATAATGATCATCGTTTGGCGAGACACCTGTAATCTCGTGAAAAACTTCACCAGATATCCTTAGAACCTGCGCATTGTACTGAGGGCCCTCGTGTATTATGGTTATGCCTGAATCTTCTGTAAAGGGGATTTCATACATGGAAAGTGTAATATGATCCTCTCTTCCATCGTCGAGTTTGAAGCTGATTTTCCCATCCTGTCTGGTATTCGTGTTATCAATGGAAACCAAAAATTTCTCATAGCTCTGACGGTCTCTTATGGCAATCTCCTCACGTGTGAGCTGTAATGCACCACCCAACTTGTAGAGAAGCTGTTTGTTTTTGTCTTTATTATCGAGCATATCCATGCTAGCATCAAAAATATGCGCAGCAAGAACACACGCCAGCGTATTAACCGAATCACGATGATTGACAGTGGAGTGCATCACCTTGACACGCTTATACATGGTCATATTGACCTCTGTATCATAGGTGTTATTTTTAGTAGATTGAATATCTTCTTCTTCCAGCAAAAGTTTGAAGCAAAGCGTGTTGAAGTAGTCTGTTACAACACCATAAGGTGTCCCAGAAGCGACACACTGACTCACCGCTTGTGTGAAAGCATCACTAAAAGCATTGTTGTCGATAAAATCAATAAAGGGGCGCTGTACTTTTATGCAAACAATGGGTTGTCCGTTTTCTGTGACGAATATATCTGGCGTAGCGCTATAAATAATTTTGTCAGACTCATCTAGCTGATTTGGATAGTTAAATGATTTGAAACCAGTATTATTTTCCTTTTCCACAAACGAGAGAAAAGGTCACAAATGGGCTCCAATAGCCTTTCAAAAGCTTTTTCGGCAGCATCCTCATCATTACGCGCGTCCCCGCCTATCTCAAAAGGCTCGGTGAAAGCACACAAGCATCTCATATTACTTTTGTCTGCATAAATTGCTGTTTTGACCAATTCGTTCAATTTTTGATAAGTTGAATTGAAGTTGATCTCTGTAGAATTTGGATCTCTGACAACTCGATGCAGTAACTCACAGAGGTCGGTTCCCTTGTTTGTTGAGTAGGAGCTGCTGGCGCTAAATTCTGCTTGATCATCCAACTCTCCATCTAATCCCGATTCCGAAACCTTAAGGCGCATTGCCGGCAATGAGAAAAAGATGTGCGGGCATAGTTTAGTGGCTAGGGGTTCTAACCCCTCCGGAGGGCAGGATAGAAATCGTTGGTCTTCTAGAGTTTTCACAGCAGGAGTAATGGTACGGTAATCAATTCCCGGGAACACTGGGGTGGTTCTCAACTTCACGTTCTTGGCAAACCAGTTTATACGCTTTTCCTTATTGTCTTTGACCTGTTTTGGCATAACGAAGTGTGCAAGGATGGGCTGCTTGCTCGATGATTTTGGATTGCGCAGCTAAGACTGTTAATGGATTTGGAAACTGCCAAAGTATGAAGATTCAAGGTAAAGAGGATAAATAGGAGTGAGGTTTTTGATTGTGCATCCAGACACCATTTTTGAGATATAATGATAATTATGCACTTATTTTATATGGTCTGCCGTTCCTTTCCCTGAATGATTGACGCTCATTGGCACCTTGACCTTTCAGTAAGTACTATATTGGTGCTTGAATTTCAAAGACTGCTTCGCCTGATAGCTGTGAGGTCACGCATGCCTCGATGTAGGACACTCCTGGAACCACGCGCATTTGAAACTTTAGGCTGGAGCTCGCAAGAGATTCTACAACGGCATCTTAATAAACGTCTCAAATCTCTTCACTCAGTAGATTTCATTCAAAAACAGAAGATACAGCAGCTTCAAAGCTACTAGTCTTCCAACAAACTTATCCATGACGCATGAAATTGTGCAGCTCTCTATTATGCTCACATAGACTTCACGTTCAACCATTCTTTCTTTTGAGCGTATGGGATTCTGCTTGGGCGATCCTTGACAAGTCAAAAGGGACAAGCTGTAAGTCTTTCAGCCTCAGGCCCTTGACAATGCAACGAAAGACAATCCAGAAGCAAATTCCGAATTTTCTATATCAATCGTGGCTCGAGTGTTAGCCCTTGTCATCTATGAACTGTCGCAGCCCAAGGGCGTTTCAAAGGAATTGAAGTATAACCCGAGTGTGACTGCAACCAGGTAGGGCTGATCAACGAAAATGGACAGACCACACTAATCACGAAACTCAGTCAACCATTAAGCGTTCACCCCTTTAACTCTCTATCTCAAAATAGCGCGAATAATGCCACTTACCTTTCAGTTACCTCACTCCTCGACGCTCCACATGCCAATGTCATCGGTGAAAAAGAAAATCCTTCTCGTCCTGCAATCATTTCCGCTCAATGAATTCGCTCCTTAACAGACTACAGAATCTTTGAAGGGTTCAGGAAATGGATGTTGGACCAAGAACGTAAGTGCAATATATATCGCTAAGATGTGTAGCACGTTACAAAGCCTATATGTGGTCCAGTATATAAGGGTCGTCAGATCCGGCGGATCGGATCGATTATTGTGGTGAATCTGCTAGATGGGACCTGATGTTGAGGTCATTTAGTGCACTAGCTAGTTCAGAGGACATCGTTTGGGTCGGTTATTTGTTCAATAAGCTGTTTATTGTAGACTATATAATCCCGAATGCCGGCCCCGAATACATAGGACGAGCTCCTATTTATATTCCGGTCTGTCATCTACGTGTCAATAGATGCCAAGAGATGGTACCTCACGGTACATCTCACATATCTCACAATTATTTTCCCGGATCGACCGCTGCGATAGGATCGAAAAGTAGAAGTCGGATCGCGATCTAGAGGCCGGATCGTCGAATCGATCCGATGCGGCCTGGGGTTCGATTCCCAGAAATTTTACATTTTTTTCAGTCGATTATTCTCGGTAAAAGGGTAAACTTCATTACATCTGAAGAATGAAAAGAATTTGAAGACTTAAAGTACATCCTAGGGCTATTTAAAAGGGCCTTTTGAGTGTTCTCGAAAAGTTTACTAAACTAGACTGTATTATATATTCTTTCTCAAATGTGTCTAATCGATCCTGGTTCGCGATCCAATGGTGCGATTTTAGATCATATCGATCCGGTTCGCAAGCTTCCCGGATCTAGATCCGGATCTGACGACCCTTACCAGTATAATAGCTTACTGGATAGATAGCAATGAAATGATTTTCCGTTTCGCAAGAATGGAAGGTCACCATTTCGCAAAGTA
>JAJLWQ010000432.1:0-23122 GCA_030570875.1 Citeromyces matritensis | reverse complement strand
ACTTGATAGCTAGAACTCGTATGTATTTTATTGTATTGTTTTTTTCTTTTTTCTTCAAACCATGCAGAGTGAGGAAACTCATAACGGCTCCGCTAGGAGTCGAACCTAGGTGACCCTAATTGGCCTTGAGTGTGTTAGCATTACACTTCCAAACCTTGTATCTGGATAGTTCTAATTGGCCTTGGGCGCGTTACCACTACACTAGCCTTACCATCACGAGGATGTTTTATGTGAAGTGTAATATTCTCCGCCCATTTTATGCGATGGGCATTTCACGTGAGAAACTGAGTGTAACGTGGTGCAGCAGAGGAACGTCCACGAGCAGCTGGTCTCACAGCTCCACACTATCATTTGATTTCATCAAGACACCTAGAAAATTTCCTGGGTGACACAAATAATACAGAAGAGACTTTTTAGACATTTTTTCTAACCTGATCTTCATATTTTTATGATAAGGGGCATTCTTGAAGACTATTATAAATAGTTGATCAGCTGCATTATTTTGCATATTTGGGCAGAAGTGTTCTGATCGTGCAGAAAATATGGAGAGAACTTTAGGCTTTTCTGAGAATTTTTCATTTCCCCCTTTTTTCGTTTCGTTGATTTCTCTTTTTGTTCAAACAATTGATACCACTTCAAATGCAAAACACTTTTAAAGAAAACTCATGATTCATCGAGACCGAATGGAGAGGAGACACTATGTGTGTAGATTCAAGAGATGTTTCTTTTCTGACCGCCTTCGAAAAGAAATGCTTTCGCTCAAATCGTGACTGTCTAAAAAAACCTATTATAATCTTGCTGAACGGGATGAGCAAAGTTGCCGGTTAATGCACTTGGGCTATTTCAAGAAATATGAGAAATATAGGGGTAAAAAGAAAGCTGGAAATAAAATGACAAAATTTCGGGGGTGCATCGACATACACTCTGGCCAAGTGAAGCAAATTGTAGGAGGAACTCTCTCTCAGGACGACAATATTTCTGCTCAAGACAAGAATTTGTCGACAAACTTTGTATCGACAAAACCGGCTTCTTACTACGGCACTCTCTACAGAGACAACAAAGTTTTCGGAACACACGTGATAAAGCTGGGGTCCTCCGATGCAAATAACAAAGCAGCTCTGGACGCCTTGCAAAGCTGGCCCAAGCATATGCAGATCGGTGGTGGTATCAATATAGACAATGCACAAGAGTGGTTGGATGCTGGAGCAGATAAAGTTATTGTTACAAGCTGGCTTTTCCCCAATGGAGAGTTTGACTTTGACCGCTTAGAACAACTGAGCCAACGTATCGGGAAACAAAACTTGGTAGTGGATCTCAGCTGTAGAAAAGTGGTTGAAGGTGAAGAAACAAAATGGTGCGTTGCCATTAACAAGTGGCAGACTTTGACGTCAACTTGCCTGGATGCAGCTTTTCTTTCGAAAGTTGCGGAATACTGCAGCGAGTTCCTAGTTCACGCTGCTGACGTGGAAGGACTTTGTAAAGGAATCGAGGACGAACTTGTGGTGGCCTTGGGAGAGTGGTTCAATGGAACTCCTATAACATACGCAGGCGGTGCGAAAAGTTTGAACGACTTGGAGAAGGTGAACCAGTTGAGTAAGGGAACGGTTGATTTGACTTTCGGAAGCGCTCTTGATATTTTTGGAGGAAAGCTAGTCAAGTTTAGTGATTGTTGCGCATGGAATCATAAGTAATTTTCGATTTGGCCTTTGTGGTCTGTGCTGTATCGCTGAACAGTTATCTTCCTTCTGCTTGACTTTTTGAGAACCTCGATAGCCACTTTTTGGCAAGTATAAAGATCTAGACTACCAACTTGAAGCCTGAGACCACAGTGTGAGTCACTTTAATTGAGCCGGACCTTGTATCATCATACAAATGAGCCCTGTAAAAGTGTGTACTTTTATTTCTGCATCTGCTGTAGCTCTCGATCTGTCTGCGAACCATAAAAGCGACCACTTTGCAATGAAAGCTACTTCAATTATCATGACAAAGCATATTACTAAGCAAGCTGAAACAATATGTCGTTATGTAAATATCAATGTTACATGCACATCATATAGTGGACTTGGTCGTCAATGCGGTACATGCCCCAATCAACATTGGGAGTTGCATTCTGCCTTATTATCCTTCCCACGGACAGCTTTAAGGTATATATGCTGTTCCTTAGTATAGTATTATTCTATCATTAATACGCTCGTATCACGAGACTATGTTGATGCATTTTGCGGGTATATTGCACAAAAGTCGTCAAATGAAGTTTTGTTATGGCAACCATCTCAAATAATATGGCGAGAGGAGTATAAATCTTTATGACGCACTGGCAAGGGAGACCCAAGAATTTAGTTAAGAAAGGTAACAGAGGCGTACTCTCTCTCGACTCTCACCGCATAGAAAAATGGTTCATGAAGTTTCACACCCGCACACCACTTTCCAACATGTCCAGTGAAAATCCCAGCATCACCATCAGAAAGGCAGCGCGGGACGAAGTAGACTTCATAATCAACGATGCTGATCTTGCGATGGCAAACTCCCTCCGGAGAACGATGCTGGCGGAAGTGCCAACCCTCGCTATAGATTTGGTGGAGATTGATATCAACACCTCGGTGCTTGCAGACGAGTTCATTTCCCATAGACTGGGATTGATTCCTTTGGAGTCCGACGACATAGAACAGCTGCGGTATACGCGAGACTGCACGTGCGAGGATTACTGTAATCAGTGTTCGGTAGAGTTGACACTGTCCGCCAAGTGCAATACTGATCGTACACAGGAAGTTTATTCAAGAGATTTAGTGGTTATCAACAATACTGGGCTGCGTCTGGGGAACCCTGTAATTAGAGACGAAGATCAAAATGGGATTCTCATTTGCAAGCTGAAGCAGCATCAAGAGCTGCAACTCAAGTGTATCGCCAAAAAGGGTATTGCTAAAGAGCACGCAAAATGGTCCGCTTGTGCAGCGATTGGATTTGAGTACGATCCCTGGAATAAATTAAAACACACAGATTTTTGGTACGAGACCAACGCGGAACAGGAATGGCCCAAGTCTCAGAATTGCGAGTGGGAAGAAAGACCTCTCCCCAACGAGCCGTTCGATTATACCGCCAAGCCGAACAAATTTTACTTCAACGTTGAAACAACGGGATCACTCAAGGCGAACGAAGTGGTCATTAAGGGTTTGCAGGAGTTGCAGAAAAAATTAGCCGATGTTGTTTTGGAGCTTAGAAACATCGACAGTAGAATCACCGCAAGAGGCCAAGGAACGGTTTACGGTGGGAACAGTGCGTATGAGGGTAATGGTACCGCCTACGGTAGTGGTACGGCGTATGGCTCCAACAACGCTTTTGGAAGTGCGCCCGCTTTTGATGATTATTGATTGTATAGTAAAAGGGAGAGGGATTAGTGAAGCTCATAAAAGCGATAAAATAGTTGTGAAATATATGTACACTGAGAGAGTGTCCTATTACCAGGTTTACCTTGCTGATAAGTATTCGTGGTCTCGATTTTGAGATCTGATACCCAAACCATGCGATCCATCTTATTGACCTGATACTGTTACTGATCCATAGAGGAGCAATAGGAGTACTCTTTATCTACTTATAAAATGACACCGCATGATTAGCGAGAGAGTGTCTCACATGTCACTCAATCGTTTCGATATAATCAATGGGCTAGTCAATTCACCCGTGGTTAATTTACCCAAATACTATCTGGCCAGTGAAGCATGATCTGGAGTGTAATCCCGCAGGTTCTTTACTAGAGACTCATCCTGCGGGTGGATATCTAGTAACACGTCCAGATTAACAGCTATGTATACGATACGTTGGTGTATAGGAAAGGCGATTCATCATAGTCTCCACAATTCACGTCCTACGGATCATCTTCATCAAGTCATTTGAATATATCGAAAGAATAAAGACAGAAGCGAGTATAAAAGAAAACGCTGCACTGAAGCAGAGAGACCTATAAGATATTAGCAAAACGTATCCAGCATTGCAAAGTGGTAAAAACAAAAGGGTTCTTACTGTCCATTCCTTGAGAGCACTTATTGAACCAGAAGATAGGATAGCCAGTTACTTGATCGATTATAACTTGCTACAAAGCCCAGATCATCAATTACTACAAAAATAGCAGCAATTTATCACTTGACAAAAATCACCCCTGAACAATCTCACACATCCCCACACCAGCACCGACAACATGTCTCAGTACATTGGTAAAACCATTGCACTTGTCTCTAACAGCGATATTCGGTTAGTATAACTCTCCGCTCCACTAACAACAGCTATGTTGGATTACTGGAGAACATTGATGGGAATAACGGAACCATCTCTTTGAGCTCCGTTAGATCGTTCGGTACGGAAGGTAGAGTCACACAGGTAGAAAGAATGAAGCCGCCTTCTGATGCTCGTTACGGCCAGGTTATTTTCAAAGGTCCAGACGTGAAGGATTTGAAAATTCTGGACGTGCCCCTGGATCAAGTTTTCCCTGAGCCGATGCCCATCCCTCCACAAGCGATGCCACCTTTTCCAAATATGGGATTTCCTCAAATGCCCCCCGCACAACGTTCTTCCGTCGAAGGTGTTCCTTCCAATGCTCCTCAAAATTTTCCATCTCCCAGTGTAGCTGAACCACCTAAACCAGCTGCTCCTGTAAATTCTGAACCCGTTGCTCGTTCTGCTCAGCCTCCCGCACAACCAGCTCAACAGCCAGCTCCTCCTCAACCGGTTTCACGGCCTTCTCCTCCTAAGGAGCCTGTTCAGACTGCCGAGAAAAAGGCTAGTTCCGAAAAGGAGTCTCAGGAATACGACTTTGAGCGCAACAATGCTCGTTTTGTAAAAGAAGACTCTGCGCAGCCACAGGGAGAGTTTTACAACAAAAAGTCATCCTTCTTCGACAGCATCTCATCGTCTACCGAAGAAGAGAATAGAGGAGGCGGACTGAGGTGGGCAGAAGAAAAGACCCTCAATTTCGACACATTCGGACAGGCCTCTCTACACCCTCGGGGAAGGGGAAGGGGTGGTTTCCGTGGTAGAGGACGTGGTCAGTTCCGTGGCAGAGGAAGGGGAAGAGGCAGAGGTAAACCGGCGGGATTCCAAAATGCATTCGAAACTAATGCTCCAGCTTTTTAAAATATGTATATCCATTCAGTTGAATCATTTATTTGCATCTCTTGTTGGATTTTTTCACTCTGATATATTGGCCTGATTGTCATTGATCACTCAGCCTGTTGTGGTTGAAAGAATTACTATGGACCATTTTGTAGTGATAAGATTTTTTGATCAATTTTCCTTTTGGTCGTTCTCCAGGACATTGAGTCTATTCAAATTTTCATACCCTCCTTTGTTTTGCAGAAAGAACTAGCCCTACTGAGATTGATGACAGAATTTCGAGAACGGGCAAATGATAGTGACTTGAAGATATTTCTTCACGAAACGTTAGCTCTCGCCAGTTTATGATGATGAAAGTCTTCGCTACATGGTATACTTATGATCTGAGATTTTGTCAAAATAGTTGTCAAAGGGTTTGCTTGTTCAATCAAAGATATAACTGCTTAAAAGGCCACTGTCTTCTGCTTTTCTAAGAAAAAAGATAAATGGCTGACGAGTCAGTCAGAGAAAGAATCAAATCCTTCGAGATTCGAAAGGGAGAAACTAGTGCCTGAAACCTTCTTGAACCACAGTCCAAATGACCCACGAGCTGCTGAGATAAACCAGCAATCAAGTTACATGTACTAACGAAACAGTGGCAATGCTTGGAAGCGACGCTTTCACAGGAGGCTCATTGGGAAAGACAAAATGATTACACAAAAAGTAGTTTTTTGAGAACATTGTCATTTAAGAACCAAACACAAAATCTTTCCATCGCAGAGTAATATCAACTATATCCTTTTTGAAACAAATAAGTGAGTGCAACATCAAAAGTGAGACTGATGAGCTCAGTAATAGCTCTGCTATTCGATTTTAACGGTCTAGCCTCATTTTTTATTGTCGATAAATTGAGTGCACTTCGAAATTTCAATATGACCTCCATTAAACCTTTCCAGGCCACAGATCTGTTCAAAGTGAACCCAGTCAACTTGGACGTGCTCACTGAAAACTTTCAAATATCATTCTACTTGCAGTACCTCACCAAATGGTCGTCGCTGTTTTTCAAGTCCACGTCCCCCGTCAGCCCATCGGAAGAGGTCATCACAGGGTACATGATGGGCAAGACTGAGGGCAAAGAGAAAGACTGGCATACGCACATAACGGCTGTTACAATAAATCCAGATTACAGAAGATTAGGTCTAGCTTCCCATTTGTGCGATCACCTTCAAAAGACAACAGAAACAGAAAACCCGTATCACACTTACTTTGTTGACTTGTTTGTCAGAGTGACGAATCAGCTTGCCATAACGCTTTATGAAAAATTAGGTTATTCCATTTATAGAAGGGTGGTGGGTTATTATGGCAGCGAATACCCTAAAGATCGAAATAAAGTGGACGACGAGATTGACGCATTTGACATGCGCAAAGCTCTACCTCGCGATGTTAAACGGGAAAGTATTAGGAAACATGGAGAGAGAGTGAATGTTTTGCCCAACGAAGTCGTATTCTAAATAATTATGACTTTGCCATTAATCTCGATCTTTTCCTCTTGAACAACTGGATCAGAAGTATGAAAAGCATTTCAATCTGGTCTCTGCACATGAATAGCAGCCCTTGAACCAAAACACCTTTAGCAATTTGTGGAAGTACACCTTTCCACATACCTTTGATTCCCTCCTCGGTCCATAAACGATAGAGCACCTTCTGGAAAGTTTGCTTAGCCTTGTGCTTACCATTGGAGCTTTTCTGCAAAATCGCCTTTGTGACTATAAGCGGTTGAGTTACCAATGTGGCCAGCGCTTTGGAAAATACACCTAGCAGGAAAGCTTGTTCCGGTTTCAAAAAACGCTTGTTCCCGTACACCAAGTACTTCAATCTCTCATACGATCCGTATGTGATTGACGGGTTAATGGTCAGCACAAGCGATACTTTGAACCCTTTCCAAAGCCCGGTCCACCCATTGTGGTCTACAATATGTTTAGCCGTGAGTAATAGATCTGATTTCCAGATACCTTTACCCTTAGCGGGAGGTGGTTCTTGACGAGTCTGCTTCTCTGCAGTAATCACTCCAATAGGCGAGACAAACACCTGAGAAAGAGCAGCAGCAACAATACCTAGCAAAAGCTCATGAGATGTCCTTGACGGCTTATCGGAACGGTCACGTGACCTCATATACAAAGACCTACACACAGAGTACCAATAGAAATAGGTAAAGTTTGTGACTGCGTTTCCCAGCAGAGAAGACCCCATTCCCTTGTAGAGCCCGGAAAAGCCTTCCTTTGCAGAGATTTGAGAGATCACGTCTAGCGAGTCTTGGTAATTGTTCTCGTCCTCCGAGGTCTGAGACTGCACTTTGGTCTTAGCTAGATCAAGCGGATACACCGCAGCATTGCCTATTACCGCAGAGAGCGCTCCACAAGCCGCTTTTTCCAAGGGGGAAAGTGTGTAGTTCATTCTATCGAGCCGAGGTCCATTACGTAATTGTTTTCCGAATCCCCAAAATGCCCTCACATTTCACCATCCGCTTATCTATGGCCCCGCAGGTTATCAAAATCTCCTTCTCGTTCTTGCCCACCAAAAAAGTTTTGATTCTGCCCTCATGGCACTTTACTTCAAGCACGCTCTTGCCCTTGCTGAGATCGATTCCTCTCATCAGCCCATCGTCTCCGGCAACCCAAATCCCCTTGCTTCCGGACACCTCTCGGCTGATAATGAGAGGAGCCGAGTATTTATCCTGAGGCGACATTGTATTTATGCTTGACACGATTATGCTACGCACTGTAGGCACCACAGCAGAGTAGCTCTGTTGTTTCACGTCGGCGAGATTTAGTCGAGAGAGCTTGTCATCAATAGGTTCGTCACCATTATTCTCTGAAGCGTAGATGTCATTCACAATGCTGACCAGATCGGGAATCGCAATTGTAATAAGTCTCATGTAGGGCACGTGGTCTGTACCCACGGACACAAGCCTATGACCTGCTTTATCGATATGGGTGGTAATGGTCATGGGTTGGAAAGAATGACTAGAGAACTCAGAGTCGTCCAGCGAAAGCTTGCACAGCTCTACAAGTTTCCGCTTACTTTCAGAAACCACAAAAGCAGTCAAACTAGACACACCTTGACGACCTACCAGGACCACTGGAAGGTTTTGGTGATTGAAAAAGTCAAGACAAGTTGCGTTGGTGAGCAGTTTGTACGAGTCTATCTTCACCAGCTTGATGTCTTCATTTGCCTCTAGTTTTGTTAGATGGACGTTGAAATCCCAGCCTATGGAGGCTATGTACCCGGATTTGTCGTCAATAGGAAGGTACTTTAAAGATGTCACCACTCGTTTGTGTAGCTGGAGGGACGTGAGGATACGCAACTCTGTTCCAGTGTTGGAAAGTTGTGCTACAGTCAAGACCCCGTTCATCCCACACAAAAATACAAGATTCGTTTTGTCTATCCCCATTACAATCTTGCAGCCTACAGATGGACCAAGGATATTCTTTTGCTTTAAAATGATGTCTCCAGTGCTCAAATCAACGATTGTAACAACCCTGTCGTTTGAAGAAAACAATCCGCATGGCTTAATGGACTCGCCAACACAAAGCATTGAAAATGAAGAGTATAATACCAGCGAGTCGAGCTTTGAAACTTCTGGGCTGGTCACTTCAGTATTAGTCCATTCAGGAACCTGAATACCCTTTGATTGGATCAAGCTGATTTGCTGAGTGGTGAAAGTAGCTTGGGCCTCTCCTACGGATTCATCTCTATGCTGCAAGAACTCATAATGGGCCTTAACTATGTTCTGCAAGGGCTCCAAATCGTTGTTGCGCAACTTGCGACCTACATTGTTTTCGAATGACTGCAAAGTGTCTGTGTAACCGTGTGAACTCAGGTATTGAGCAACTAGAAGCTGAGTATACTCGTTTACACCCATTTTCCCCATTAAACTAAAAGAGGTACTGATGTCACGTGCGCGTGGTAAGGGCTCGCGCCGTCACAGGAGCACTTTTTGGCACATCTGCACGACCGCTGCATCGTTTTTTTCATACCATATCACGGTACATTTTGATTACCACACAATCACAACCAAGCAAAAATGGGTAAAGGTAAACCAAGAGGTCTTAACTCTGCCAGAAAACTAAGAGTCCACCGTCGTAACAACAGATGGGCCGATCAACAGTACAAGTCTAGATTGCTTGGAACCGTCTTCAAGTCTTCTCCATTCGGTGGATCTTCTCACGCCAAGGGTATTGTTTTGGAAAAGATTGGTGTCGAAGCCAAACAGCCAAACTCTGCCATTAGAAAGTGTGTTAGAGTTCAGCTCATCAAGAACGGTAAGAGAGTCACTGCTTTCGTTCCAAACGATGGTTGTTTGAACTTTGTCGACGAGAACGACGAGGTTCTTCTCGCTGGTTTCGGTAGAAGAGGTAAGGCTAAGGGTGATATCCCAGGTGTCAGATTTAAGGTTGTCAAGGTTTCTGGTGTTTCTTTGCTTGCTTTGTGGAAGGAGAAGAAGGAGAAGCCAAGATCATAGGTTATTTCAAGCGTGCTTTGTAGTAATCTGAGTTACATATCATGTTTTCATAGTCTGAAGAGAATCAACGTAATTATTTAAGTTGTGTAAAGGTGTAGATCCTTGATTCCCTTCTTTTTCCGAGTATCAGCTGTTACTATCCCTGGTAATGGCAGAAATAACCGGATGATGTATTTCGAAAATTAAAAGCAGTATATCGAGCCTGCTGATTGTGCCGCTATCACAATCCCACACCTTTGCCCTTTTGGGGCTCTTCGACAAAATATCGCCATACATATCAGTACCTTTTCATTAATCTCGAAAGAATAACCTATTTATTGAGTTAATCCCCTTCCCTCAATTGAAACACCGGATTTCTTACCAACCCTCTTCCTGGTGCCCATCGAGTGCATCTTTTGATTGATCCTCTTGTAGCGATCATCCTTGTTCAAAGATGAGCCGATTCCAAGAGGCAGTCCTCTACCCTGCTTGGCCTGCATCATTGCAGGGTTCACGCGGGGTGCAACAGTATAAGCTGTTGTTCTGGCAGAAGGAGCGGCTGCACGATTTCTACGAGCGGCTGCAAGCTCGTAAGGCGACTTGTTGGAATTGGCAATTTTCTCAGCCTTGGTGAGAGAGGGCAGTTTGGATAGAAACTTGGAATAGTCAAAATCAGCTGTGGCAATTTGCTTGTCTCTGTAGTTGTCTGACTTTTCCAAAATTGGTCTAGTCCAGTCTCCAATCAACTTATCGGCTATTCTCTTTAGGGAAGACTCTACCCTTTTACTCTTTTGATAGAAAAGAACAATCTTGCCTAGTCCACTCTCTTTGAGATGATACGTCTTTATCGGATATGACTGGATCGCTTGAAACATAATCTTTTGAATCTCGTAAGCAGGAAGAGATCCATCGGGTAAAGGCTCTAGCCATAACCTGACACTCTCCAACACGTTATTGTCAAGAATAGAGTCTGCAAGATTAGCTCTGAACAATACTTCGCGCACTTTCGGAAGCAGCTCAAGTTTCCGCATTGCGGGCCTCTCCTCTCTCACACTTTCAGCGTCTCTTATAGCAGCTTCGGTCATCAATTGACGAAGAGCCTGTACGGTTTCATCAGCCATTTGTTCCAAATCAATTTCATCGCCCTTTCTACGTTTCTTAGTACGACTTTTCAGAGCTGAAGTCATTTTTTCTTCAAGCTGCCTCCGCCTCCTTTCCTCGCTTGTTTCTTTGGCAAAATCAACCGTCCTGTCTACACCTCTTGAAGGTTCATCTTCAGTTCTTCTTTTCCTGCGCGAAGCAGCTTTCTTCTTTGGACGGGACACTCCTTCATCCTCCTCAAAATCGTTTTTAAATTTTGGAATAGATTTGAAAACTTCATCTCCAATTATGGCAGGCACTTCAAGGTTCTCGTCATCGATATCGGACAACTCTGAGAATTCATCACCATCAGACTTTGCCTCCTCGTTTATCTGTGACTGCTCAACTTGTGACTGCTCCTGAGTCTCTTCAAAAGTCTCAGGCTCTTCCAAACCCTGCGTTCCAACCGTCTCTGACATTACGTAGATTAAGGTCGTGCGATACCAGAACGTGCACTCAGCTGCGGGTAACGTTTAAGAAATTCATCATCACAAATGTTTGGAGGACAACCGCCAAGTGAAGAAGAGCAAAAGCTACAGCAGAAACAAACCGAGCAAACCGTTGTGACTGCCGTTGCCATCGGGGCCGCTCTTTGGCTAATCCCCACCATCACCCATTTTGTCAAGAAGCATATCTAGGAGGACGTTGAGAGGTTTGGTGGAACCATGGTTTGTATATAGAGATGTGTATTCTTAATGAGACGGCTGCTATTAGCCTTGCTGTGAAAGGATAGAGTGTTTTTTGAACCTCGTGGAAGGTGTTGTCATCTCTTTAGAATGTCCTACCTGTGACAGAGCTTTGCTGTGACCTGTGTGCCGAGTAAGAGATGAGAATCGCAATTGTTTTCATGTCGATTCTGTTTGAGTTTCTCTTATTACGGCTCATTGTGATGTTATAGCATACAGTCAGCCAACCGCTTAGAATTTCGATCACATACACCTTTTATGGTCGAATGGTTCAACCACATTGTATTGAGCTCTTTTTTGGAATCTGCTCTGAATTTAGTTCAGTCTAGGTGGTTTGTCTCGTCGGCCTTGACAATATAGTGAGTATGCCCTTGATTGATTCTTATAAGTGAGCAGATACATAGATCAGTAAATGTCTTTCAAACGGTTTACCCCACAGATGTATGCTATCATTTTAATACATTGAAATTATTTGTGTCACTGGAATATATCACAAAGCGGCATACTGAATGTTTGGTCTTGCTCCCCCCTGACAAGAAGGAGGGAGGAAAACTTGTTCATCAAAACTGTTAAGCTATGGGTCAGTTAATCTACTTTCTTTCACTACTTTACTATTAACTGCAAGGTGTTACACTGTTGGTGATACAGGCTATTATATCAGTGAGACGCATCTACAAATTGCGACGAAGGAAGCTGAGAAGCTATTATGAACAAGTCATTGTATGCAATGTCACATATAACATGACGAAGGGTTTGGGCATAGCATCGACCAATAATATTTCTTTCCTGAGTATGGGCCATTACAATACCCAACATGTTGCATGAAATTATGCACCTCCTTTTATATAGTCACATGAGCTTATATATTCTGTGATTTCAGAACCATAATGCGTTCTTAGACCGCAAACCCAAAAAAACGATGTTGCTTTTAGATCTTAGATTGCTGGCCTAGATTTGGCATCGCGTGAATACAGGTTGTCATGTCCATATCAAAGATAAATCCCGAGGTTTGAAAGCTTGTCGACGACCGCATTTTCCACTGCTTTTTTGCTGAGTCAGAGGTTCACTTGTTGGCATGTCCTGCGTTCCGCATTATCCTGTTAAAGTGAATCGTGGATCAAATACAGTATGGGAAAGCTGGAAGAACTCACTCACAGACCCTTCGTCTCAAATGGAAACTCGAGCATATGCACAGTCATGCATGGCGAAAAGCTTATTCGAACCGTAAACACTGCTTCTCATTCGAGCGCAAAATAAACTTGAGCGTCATGGGTAAAAACTCTCAAGATCACGCGGATGTTTTTGCAGAAGCAGCAGCTGCACTATCAAATCTGAATAAAGGATCAGAACAAGCCGGTGATGCACCTAGCGATGTTTCCGTAAATAATAAAAGATTGTGGACCTATTTTGAAATGGAAAGAGATTCAGGAGTGTTAACGAGAGCTAAGTTTGCTCGTTGCAACGCTGAATTGGTGAACTTGAATATAGATGATGAGAAAATGGCTCAAGCTGCTGCACTGGGTGAACGCCTCTTTCATAGAGAAGTCCAGGATGAACTGCAGCGCATGGAGCAGTGCATGGACCGCATGGAGCGGCGAATGGAGCTCATGGAGCAGCGTGTGGTGCGCTCCATACAGATTGAAGGCGCCCGTACGCGCAATCTGACGTTGCGGATCGCAGGGCAGCCGGTGGAACCTATCCCGTTCCTTGTTCGCGATCGTCCAGCAAACTTAAAAGCAATTCAAAATGACGACGATGTAGCGGCTCTAAACACTGCTTAAGTCTCCCCCTACTGCCAAGGCTATGGCCTCCCAACGAATTGAAATGTGGGAACAAAGAGAACTCGTATCATGAATTTCCTCTACATAAGGGGAAAAAAACAATCTGGCGCCCTAAAAGTCTGTAGCTGAATTATTTATTTCATTTCATTGGATGATATTTTTCTTTTTCTCTAGGTTCAAACAGTTGAATACAAACTTACCTAATGAGGGTGTTCCTACTTGATCAAAACCAAGTGAGATGCAATCACTATGTGTGTGCATTCAGGAAAGGTCAATATATCCTCGAATGACTATCATTACTATAACTATTAGATTGGAAGAAAGATCTTCTGCCCTTCAATTCTCATCACTCTTATCATCCGATATCAAGTATTTATGAGTTGAATCTGTTGAATCATTTGCAAAATGAGTCCACTCGACTTATCTTGTAAGATACACGGACAAAGTAATGATCTGGACCGTTCTCGTATGGTATGATCACACAGTAAGAGTTTCTCTCTGATATTTGCGACGAGGACTAAGCTGAAGAGCTATAACTCATTACGCAACAAAAAGCATATGCAAGGATGTGTTTGCAGAGTTTGTGCGCAAATATTTGTGACGCATCCAAACCTTGGCGACTTCCTCTACTTTATGTAACGGTGACCTTTCATTCTTGCGATACGAAATTCTTTTTACATCAACTGTCGGTCTGCCAATATTTACTTTACTTTTTCTTTTAATCCGTGTTAAAACGTAGTAACTGTTTTTTCCTGTTCCTTGTTCAATTTTTTTTTTTCTGAACGGTTAGTCCACCTCCTTCAAGTACTGCTCTCACAGCTGGCCTTTCGGCTTCTGCTGCTAATGAACGAAGGCATCAACGCGACAGAATGAAAAGACAGTTTGAGGAGGCGTTGACAGTTAGTGGTACTACTATCATTTCTTTGACGACAAGCCAAACAAACATGCTCATCCATACCCTCCCTCTCTGTCATCCGAGTGGAAGATCAGCTATTCACTGGACAAGCTAAGTGAGGGTGCAGCCAAGGCTGAATATATCGCTGGGATGAATGCAAAACGCGCTATTTCATGGCCAGCGAAGAGCATATTTTCTCAAAATCTCAATGGGAGTTATGTATCCACACCAGTTAGTTGTTTGTCCTTGATATCTAGATATTACTGAAAGGCATATCAGTGGCATCGTGAATGCCTTATCTTGATCGGCAGACTCTTTTTTGTTACATGCTTTGATTTTTTCGATATTCTTTTTGCATTAGAATGATTTGATTTACATTCGCAATACAGTGCTTCAAGTTTCGTAACAAGTATTCTTTTGTCTTTGTGTCAGTGGATGTCATGTTAATAAGCAGCTGATACCCCATGAAACGGACATACATGACATACTGCTATCATTTCTTAGGAAACAAGCGGTGCTCCTGATATTAATGCGTGAACCTCCTCCAAACACTGTTTCGAATAGGTTCATCGATGCAGTTGTGTAGGAGAGAAATAATCAGAAAGGTATAACATGCAATGGTGCATGAAATCATGCAGCACTTCAATATAGTCACATGCACAGTCATGCATCGCAGTATTGCAAATAATCAAACTGTAAACTTTCTTCTATTTTCAGCAAATAGTAACCTGAGGGCCATGGGTAAAACACCTAAGGATCACGAGGATATTTTTGCAGAAGCAGCTGCTCCATCAAACTTGAGTAAAGGACCAGACCAGGAAGGTGATGCTCCTAGAGATATTTCCGGAAATAGTCAAAGATTGTGGACACATTTTGAAATGGAAAGTGATGAAGGCGGCGAAGCAACGAGAAATAAAATTGCTCGTTTCAATGCTAGATTAGTGGACTTGCACATTAATAAGGATAAAATGACGCAAGCCGCTCCACTATGTGAGCAGGAACGCTTCTCTCTAAGTATTCTGGATAACTGCGGCGTATGAAACGCACCATTCAGATTGAAGCTGCCCGTACGCGCAATTTGACGCTGCGCAATTTCGGACAAGAAGTTGATCCAGTGCCGTTCCTTGTGGGGGTGCACCCAGAAAGCTTAAGAGTGATTCGCAATGACCTCGATGTAGCGGCTCTGAGCACTGCTGATGTTAAAGTCTACTGTCAAGGATATGGGCTCCCAACAAATGGAATTGTGCATGCAAAGAGAAATCGTATTAAGAATTTCCTCTATATGTGGGAGAGAGGTATCCGGCTCACCATGGGTCCTCAACCTGATTCTACTAGTCGCTGAAAGTACTAATGTTTTTTCTGTTCAAACATATGATAGCAAACCTTTATAATCAGAGAACTTATCAAAATCCAGTTAAGGGGAGCCACTTTGACCGGAGAATAAGTTAGTTTGTTAATCCATATCTTGAATATCGGTTTTTGAGTTTTTCGAAAGGATTTCAAAAGCCACCGTCTTTTTTTCAAGTTGTTAAGATTACTTCAATTGTCGTATTTGCTAGCACTCATGACCTTCACTTATGGTCAAGAGAGAAAAGAGGATGAATAAGCAGCCATATCTTTGTCTGGTACTGTCTGATCATCCGAACTCTGGCATTTTCTCTCATGCCCCATAAATTGATAATACGTGCGTCGCACGAGGTATACTCCACTTGATATCTCTCCCGTTCAATAGTTGGAGTGCGGGTGGAGCGTGGGTGGTCTCAACTCTCGATACATGTGAATCCAAATTCTTTCAAAGAGCGAAATTTGGGCATTTGTTGTAATAAGCTTCTCCTTCGATATAGTTTTCAGTGGTGCGTATTGATGCTTCATTTTTTGATGCTCGTATATCAGTTGAGTGAGTCATAACTGTGGATATGTCTATAAGAAAAAAAAAAAGAGTATTACTGATGATATCCGACAGGGAGAAGTTGGAAACTTTTAGAAGATTTCTCCCGAGCCTTCTCACAAGGGCAGATGGTGTGATATTTTTGACACAAAGTTCATATCAAACTGGTCCTTTTCATAATTTACAAGTGAAAGAGTCTGAGCATCGTGTCAGGCGAGCTTCAGCGATTTTCAAGAACAGTCTGGGCAGATTTCACTCTAACCATCTGCACCCTTACACCTTACAGCCGATAAGACATGGGAATACGGATAGCGATCGACGTAAGTTACGCTCAATCGCCACCCTACTAACTAAAGCGTGGAGGAACGTTTACAGACTGTGTTGGAAATCCTGGCACTGGTAAAACTGAAGACGATATTTTGTTCAAGCTGCTATCTGAAGACCCTTCGCACTATAAGGATGCACCACTGGAAGGAATTAGACGTATTTTAGAACATTTCTCCGGTAAGGAAATTTCTAGGGATGCTCCACTTGATACTTCTGAGATTGAGTACATTCGCATGGGAACCACTGTGGCCACCAATGCGCTTTTGGAAAGGAAGGGTGAAAGATGTGCCTTGATCACCAGCAAGGGTTTTAAAGACTGTCTGGTTATTGGGAACCAAACCAGGCCCCAAATTTTCGATCTCTCCATTACAAAACCAGACGTTTTGTACGAAACAGTTGTGGAAATCGACGAGAGAGTCACGTTAGAGGACTACGCAGAAGACCCTTCTCAAAACTTCACCAAAGCGGATGGTCAAGATTTGGTGAAGGGCTTGTCCGGAGAGACTATTCGTATCATTCGAAAGCCGCAGAAGGAAAGGGTTGAAGAACAGTTGCAGAGATTGTACAATGACGGTATTCGCTCTATCGGGGTGTGCTTTTTACACTCTTATACTTATCCTAACCATGAAAAAGTTGTAGGTGAGATTGCCAAACAAATCGGTTTCACTCACGTGTCACTCTCGAGTGAACTGTCTCCGATGATCAAGTTCATTCCAAGAGCAAACTCGTGTGTAGCTGATGCCTATTTAACACCCGAGACAAAAAGGTACTTGTCCGGGTTTACTTGCGGGCTGAAAGATGGGATTGCTTCGCCATGCGATCCTCATTCCAAAGGAGTGAGGTGCCAGTTCATGCAATCAGACGGTGGGCTGGTTGACGCAAACTACTTTTCAGGCTTAAAGGCCATTTTGAGTGGTCCTGCTGGCGGTGTTGTTGGATACAGCAGAACTTGTTATAACTCAGACACCAATATTCCTTTGATTGGGTTTGACATGGGAGGAACATCAACAGATGTGTCTCGGTTTGGAGACGGCAAGCTTGATCACGTGTTTGAAACCACCACTGCCGGTGTCACAATCCTGTCTCCTCAGCTCGACATAAATACCGTAGCTGCTGGAGGCGGAAGTATGCTTTTTTTCAAAAACGGACTATTTCAAGTTGGTCCTGAATCTGCTGGAAGTCAGCCTGGACCTGCATGCTACAAGAAGGAGGGGCCCTTGACTGTGACTGATGCAAACTTGTTTCTGGGCAGACTTTTGCCTGAGTATTTCCCAAAGATATTCGGCCCTAATGAAAACGACTTTCTAGATGAGATCGTTACAAGGAGAAAGTTTCTGGAACTCACAGAGCACATCAATTCTGTGTCTCAAACTGAAATGACTCCAGATCAAGTGGCGTATGGTTTCATAGAAGTAGCCAACGAAACCATGGCCCGTCCTATTCGCTCTCTCACTGAGGCAAAGGGCCATGTGACTTCCAATCACAGACTTGTATCCTTTGGTGGCGCCGGAGGACAGCATGCTGCTGCTGTGGCCGCTTCACTAGGCGTAAAGACAGTCCTTATCCACAGATACTCGTCTGTGCTTTCTGCGTATGGAATGGCTCTTGCTGACGTTGTGGAAGATGTCCAGGAACCGTCATCGCTCGTTTTAGACGAGTCTAATAGATCGACTCTAGAGGAAAGAATCAAAGCGCTTACTTCTCAAGCTGTCTCCTCTTTAAAGGCACAGGGCTTTGTCGACCAAGACATCGTGTGGGAGGAGTACCTTAATTTGAGGTACAAAGGAACAGAGTCGGGCATTATGGTGACTAGGAGCAAAGAACTACCTAGCTTTGAATCAAACTTTGTCAATCAGCACAAAAGAGAGTTTGGCTTTCTGCTCGAGAAGACATGTCTCTTGGTGGATGACGTCCGAGTACGTGCCATCGGCAAAGCGTCTCGTTTAAATGAACCATCTGTTGACCAGCAAATGAAGGGGATTGAGACTGTGCTCGTGTCTACCAGTAAAGCGAGCATGACGAAGAGTGTATTTTTTGAAACCTGCAGAAAAGATACTCCCGTTTACCGTTTGGAGTCTTTGGAGATTGGTAACTTGGTTGTTGGTCCCGCAATTATAGCAGACGGCACACAAACCAACATTATTCCGCCGTTGGCGAATGCGCTACTTTTGAAAAACCATATTGTGGTGACTCTGGGGGATAGCACCACAAAACAGAAAGAGTCGGCCGATACTGTAGATCCGGTGCTTCTATCCATCTTCTCCCACAGATTGATGGATATAGCTGATCAGATGGGCGTACAGCTTCAGAAAACCTCGCTTTCCACCAATGTGAAGGAGCGGCTTGATTTTTCGTGTGCTCTTTTCGACCTTGACGGGAAGCTTGTTGCGAACGCTCCGCATGTACCCGTACATCTCGGGTCGATGGGATACGCTGTAGAGTTCCAGTCCAAGCTGTGGAGGGGCAAGTTGCATCCTGGAGACGTGCTAGTCACCAACCATCCCAGTTGTGGAGGTACTCATCTTCCAGATATCACCGTTATTATGCCTGTATTTTATGAGCAGGATTACAATAACCCTGAGAGTGTATCGAGCCCCATCTTCTGGTTAGCGGCTCGTTCTCACCATGCGGATATTGGCGGGTCGACGCCAGGAAGCATGAGCAGCAAGTCGCATGTCTTGGAAGAGGAAGGGGTTGCAATTTTCTCTGAGTTTTTGGTAAAGCAGGGCGAGTTTCAACTAGAGAGACTAACGAAACTCTTTATAGAGGAACCGGCCAAGTTCAAAGGGTGTTCTGGAGCGAGGCGATTTTCCGACAATGTGAGCGATTTGAAAGCACAGCTTGCGGCCAACCAGAAAGGTATGCATCTTCTCAACCAGCTGGTGCGTGAGTTTGGCCTGACAACCGTATGGAAGTATATGAAAGCCATCCAGACCAACTCGGCTGAAGCGGTGAGGAGAATGCTTCAAAAAACCGTAGAGGAAAGTTCTTCTATTCAGTGCACCGACTTTATGGACGACGGATCGCAAATTCAGCTTTCCGTCAAGATTGACGAGACAGGTGGAGCAGTCTTCGACTTTGAAGGAACCTCGCCACAGGTGTACGGTAACATCAATGCCCCTGAGGCGATCACGTACTCTGCTATCCTGTACTGTTTGCGGTGCCTGATAAACGAATCTATCCCGTTGAACCAGGGGTGTTTGGAGCCCATTCAAGTCAAACTGCCAAAGAACTCTCTCTTATCTCCCGGAGATGGATGTGCAGTTGTTGGCGGTAACGTGCTGACATCTCAGAGGGTGACCGATGTTGTGATGAAAGCCTTCAAGGTGATGGCCGACTCTCAGGGATGCTGCAACAATCTCACTTTTGGGATCGAGCCGCAAAACGGTTTGCAAGGCTGGGGTTACTACGAGACTATTGGAGGTGGTGCGGGTGCTGGTCAGCTTGGTTCAAAGAAATGGAATGGAGCTTCTGGAGTCCACACTCACATGACCAATACCAGGATGACCGATACAGAGGTTCTGGAAAAACGGTATCCTGTCATTTTAAACCAGTATTGTTTGCGCGAAAACTCTGGAGGCGACGGGTTCCTTCACGGGGGAGAGGGGGTGGTTCGAGACTTGATTTTCAAGGTTCCAATGGTGGTTTCTGTTCTCTCAGAAAGAAGAGTTACAAGGCCAAATGGGTTATTTGGAGGAGATCCGGCCCAACCCGGACTCAACCTGTGGGTTCGCAAGACGTATGACAATGAGGGAAATGAGCTGGAGGACCGTATTTTCAACATTGGAGGGAAAAACTCAGTCCCTGTGGCTGCGGGTGATCGGATCATCATCAGGACGCCTGGTGGAGGGGGTTATGGAAAGAAGAGTGAGGAGTTGGCGGTCATTAAAAATGCTCTTCATCCGTCTCACTCTTTTAGAGGTACGGGATCTATCTCGCAAAGATTGGATGCTCAATACACCAATTAATGCACTGTGTGCATTATCGATAAATGATTAGACTTACAGGGGCCTTGACTTTGATGTTTGGTCACTTCCTTTAGTGAGGGAGGCTCGTCTTTTCCATTAGAATTATTTCGGGTTTTCCTTCAGTTGAAGCAGCATCAATGTGACTAAACAATCTAGACTGAATAGTTTGTTTGGAAAAATCCAAATCTTTACCGTCAATCTGCAACTGGACATTCTTATCCATCCTCCTGTTCGCATGAGGTTGATTATTTCAGAAAAGGCCTCTGTCACAGAAATGTAGCTTTGGGATGTACATCTAGCCTCACAATCGAACGATTAGTGACATCATTATAAGCTTGTTGTCCACTCGAGAATGCATCAGGAATGTAGGCAAGTTATTATCAGGCTGCAACTTTTTTGTCAGCAGCTATAAAGTGTGAGTCAAATCAAAATGAACAGTACCGATGTGGCAATAAGTTTTGGTGTCATTATCCCTTCAAGGGCACTTGAACTCGACTTGAACTGATGCTATTTTCCTGAAAAAGACCTGGAGCTCAAAATTCCCAGGGTTTTCTGTATCCACTCTCATCGTCAGTCCTTAAACTGTCGCTCTCGGATTTTCTGGCAGATTCCGACAAGTTTTTTGAAAATGAAAAAAGTCCGTTGGTATTAGGAAATCATCTCGAGATGGAAAAGGAGGGTGACTTTCATTATCTATGAGCATCATGTTTGTGAAGCAGCCCAGAACAATGAATATTGACTCCTGGCAGAAAGTGATGAACAGCAAAGTCCTCATGATGAGGAAGTCATTCTGACAAGAACCTTGAATTCGATAATAATAAGGGAACGTCACATGCGGCGAACCGGTTGCCTTCAGAGGGACAGAAACGGAATATTCCATCGAACGAGTCAACCCTCAAACTAGCACAAGGATCGTTCAAGGAATCTTGTGCGGAAAGTAACGACCGCAACTAAGCACTGATCAGCTAACTAGTTTCTGTGATTACCACGACATTTAAATACATGAAACATATTCATTCTCAGCGGATCAGCAAGACAAATAGCAGACTTGTATGTCAATAAGCATCAGAAACCTCGGAATGCTACAATTTTGCCCTTGAATCGCCCCAGAGCCGGGATTCGACAATGCAATCCTGGAAAATCATTGAGTCACTTCATCATTTCCGGCTTCAATGATCAAGGCGACCATACTTTTTCCTCCTTGTGAAATGATCCAGAATCTGAGAGTTTCCTTCCTTCTTTAGATTCACTTTTGATCGTCCTAGAAATGCACCGAATAAAGATTTAGTATAGTTGGACGTAGAATACTTTCAATCAAAGATATCCGCATGCTTCCACTTTACATACTGTGCTTTGCAGTTCAGGCCAATCTCGGTCATACAAGAATAAGTCTCACCCGCTCACAAATCAGCTAAAAGACAAGCTGAATCTAACACCAATAGTAGATTCAGTCGCAAAATGAATTGTGTACGATATCTTTACCACTAATACAACTAACACTTAAGAGATCACCTTGAACTACTTGACAGCCACACAAACAGTCAAAAAGTAAATTCACATACACACTATTTCTGAATCTTGTTATCGCCAAGTGGAGGCACAGGATCTCCATTGGTTGAGCCCTCCACTATGTCGTCATAAGCGGGCGGTGTTGCAGTATTGTCACTATAGGTTCCAAACTGCTGGTTTTCATGCTCACCAGTTTGTTGTTCAATATCTCTGTATCCTCTAAATTCGGTCTGTCTGTCCAGGCTGGACTCATACACCACGTACCAGGAATATAGCAGGCCGGGGAAATGGAAGAATGCTGTAAGGAAAAGGCTGATTGCCATCTCGCGGGTGAACAGACCTTTCCTTATAAAGACCGCAAGCGGTGGGAAAATCAAAGCCAAAACACAAAGAAGAACATCTTGAGACTGCATTTTTTCTTATCAGAGGCTGAGCTTTTTATATGCATATAAATGGATTAATGCGTAGGACATGTGCCATATAGCGTGATAATCTTTTGGAGTCGTTTATTCTAAGCAGACAAATGATTTACGAATGTTTGAAGGGTACCAGAGCATTTGGTGAGTTGTTAGAAAAAAATATGGCAAAAAGTTTTGGGAGGAAATAAAGTCAACGTTTATAATCAAAGTATAAGAACAACAGAGATGTTTCAAGACTGAGGCTATTAAAGTGTCAAAAGTTGCATGAGCTGAGGGATTCTGTAAGACTTCTTTCTACTCACTAAAACCCCTCTTTGGGGTAATGTGTCTTTTTTTTTTTTTGAAACATAATATAATTCAAAAACTAGAAAGTAAATACATAGTAAAAAAGATCAAATCAAATGGACGACAAGGGAAAAACATGAAGTTGTCACTTCATGGAAAAAAAACCCTCATCTCTTTAACACAATTGGACGATGTACCTCATCCACTCCTCCCTAGACCACACCCTTGGCCTCAACACAGCCTCAGACTGCAAAACCTCAAACTGGACCAGAAATTTACCTCGTACAATCAATGCACTCTTAGTGGCAGAAGGAAAAAGGAAGTCCTCGACCTTCAAATGTTGCACGTCTGATTGACGACTCACATGATACCACAAGCTGTCCATAACAGCACAGTCCTCTATCCAGTGTTCTATACCAACCGAATACTCTTGTTGGCAGAAGGAGCAGATTCCCCCTTTGGAATAAAGCCTTGAAAATACCAGATGAGAGAACCTGGTTAGCGCATCTACCTCAAACGGATTTTTGAAGTACAGCGATGCTAGCTGTTTCCAGAATTTCGTAGCATGTATCCGAATGGAGGCAAGTCCATCTGGTGACTCTCTGACATGTCTCAAATGTGTTCCAATACTCGCTGAAACA
>JAJLWQ010000431.1:0-23411 GCA_030570875.1 Citeromyces matritensis | reverse complement strand
GTTGCCTGGGCTGACTGTGATCCAGCCGATACAGTCATTGTTCCCTTTGAATGGATGAATGAGTTCGTTGATGAGGGCCGTCGCCAATCGTTAGTAGACGATCTCAATAGGCGTAACCGAGGGACTCGAGGTCGAGTCTCGCTTTAAGTGGTGGAGAGTGTTACGATCTAGAACCTTTGGGACATGCAAAGGTTCCTAAAATGAGGCTCTAGAGCCGATCTGCTATGCGAAGGCTCCTAAATGAGCGTCTTGTTGGCATAAACGCCTCATAGGCGCCATGATGTTGGCATTAGCCAACCCAACAATGAAAACTATATAAGTGTGTATGTTGTATAGTTTCATTAGAGAGTTTTGATTTTCAAATTAAATCAAATTAAATAGAGTACAACACCTCGGCTCTCTACACCGATTTAACTTACACTCCAGTTAAATTGAAGATTAGGATTAGGTTAGTCACACATCAGACTATTCTCCAAATATCGACTTTCTTTCAGTGAATTAAAAAGAGTTCATTTTCATGATCGCCGCACCTCGAATGAAATATTGCAGCTGCGTGTGATGGCCCAAGTCACATTCGGCATTTTCCATGTTTAAGGAGAATCTTCGGGTTTGAGGCCAGAAAAGTTGAGCGCATTCCAGAATTCCTCCACTGTCACCCAATTAACTTACGACTCTTAAATAATATCATCTTCCGCCGTACAAGTACTCCTTTAATATCAGGAAACTTACAATGCTCTCAATATCTTGCATGATTTTGAGGTGTAAAAACACAAGCTTTACCATTAGTACAATTAGATCTTTCTTGAGGCTTTCGAGAGGGAAGAGGAGTCTCTTCGCAAGTCTGCTTTCGATAAAGATGAGATCGATTTCCGGAACACGGTCGTTATCAATGGCAAGAACAGCTATTTAATCCATTTCATGAGATTGCTTTAGAAATCTGATATGGATGAGCATGATGTTATGTACGGTGAATATGAAAAGACAACTTACGATGGACAAAGCACCGGAAGACGACACAGCGAACAGGTGCTTTTGATTTTTTTAAAAAAGAACTGGCCCAATAGCCAGAGTCACAAAGATAGAGGCTTATGATAACCGCAAAGGTGGTGATGATAAGAAAACTAGGTTATTTCAATGATATTCTCTGAATTCAAGATTTCTTTCCATATTTAATCAAAGCACGTTGAAAACAGTTCTTGTTAGCCTCATCACGTGGCCACAAATTGATGTTTGAATCTATCTAATCCATCACTCAATCAAGATACCACAACCTGCTTCGCCCACTGTTCACTGTCATGTAAAAGACACTATACACTTTGAAATTGTGTGAAAAGGAGACTTAAATCCATATATAGTATTGATATTGTCGTCACAAAAATACTATACTTTACTGGAAGGAACATGGCATAATGTCAACTCCCACAATGTTGATCTGGACATCTGTCACATTGACGACCAAGTCCGCTATATGAAACTGCCCCACTGCATGCATATACAGTAGAGAGCTTACGCCTTATGAAAATGCAAGTGGAGTCAATTGAAAGGTCCATTGCTGGCCGCTCCAGCCGACTGTTGAAGTCGGGATTGGTGTACCGAAACCCCTTAGGAGTGGGTTAGTAGAGTGGAGTATTTTTGTGACATTGATACTCGTATCACGACGGATATATAGCTCTGGGTCAAGAGTTATTCTTAGATGACTGCAAATTTTGATCAAAATACCTTGTGACAACAATGTTCTTCAAAAAACAAGATGTGAGGATGATTTAGAGACATGCATTTTATACTGAGGATTTCACACACGCTTCAGCTATTGCTTTTCATACGTAGTGGAATGCACGTGCACATATGTGCAGAATGTTCTGGAAGTGTTCAAAAAGAAGAATGTGTATAGAAATAAGTAATGAGTTGTATGAAATCAGATCCCTAGCTTCCCCGAGCCCTTTTTGCCGTCTTGAAGCTAAATGAAAAGACCTGGCCAGAAATGAATTTGAAGATAATCTCTTTCGCTTCGCTTCAGAGATAATCAATTAATCTCAACAACATCACGTCCGCTTCGCTTCAGAGATGTCGTTTCGCCGCTTCACATACGACTCTTTTGCAGCTTGCGTAAGCACATCGAGCTCACCACTATTGTCACACATATCGTGGAACAAAGAGGACTTGTCCACAATTAGCGAATACGGGTCGTCATACTCCACCACTCTACCAGCGTTCATCACCAAAATTTTGTCATAGTCGATAATGGATCTCAACCTGTGTGCAATGGTGAGGATTGTACTTCCGGCAAACTCGTCTCTGATTGTGTGCTGAATCTTTTGATCAGAATTGTAATCAATCGAGGCGGTTGCTTCGTCCAACAAGATCACTTTTGGACTCTTCAAAAGAGATCTGGCAAGACACATAAGTTGTCTTTGACCCTGCGATAAGTTGGATCCCCCCTCAGTGACTTCGTTGTCCAGACTGAGGAACTTGTTTGCATTTTCCGTTTGATCAGACGACTCATCGTTGCCAATCAAATTCACTCTTTTCAAAGCACGGAAGATCTCGTCGTCAGTGTACTGCTCAAACGGGTCCAGATTGGACCGGATCGTTCCTGTGAACAGAGTGGGATCCTGCGGGATGATGGTAATGGCCGATCTAAGGTCTTTTAAACCGATCGAAGTGATGTCCACTCCGTCAATCTTTATATAGCCCTCTTCTGGGTCCAAGAACCGGAAAAACGCAGTGATGATGGTGGATTTACCTGCTCCTGTTCTTCCCACAATACCCACCTTGTGGTTGGCTTCAACTTTGAAACTGACATTGTTGATGACCCGCGGAAGCTCAGGTGCGTACCGAAGAGAAACGTTGGAAACCTCAATCTCTCCCTTTTCTGGCCACGATGCCAACGGCTTAGTTTCGGGAACATCAGCAGGAGGCTCTTGCTCAATGTCCAAGTACTCCTTCAGCCTTTCTACACTGTTCATATTCATCTCCACCGTGGCATATAGTCTCACCACCCACAACGCGGAATCGGTGAAAGCGATTGCGTAAGACAGAGAGAGACCAGCCAAACCGGCATCCAAGGAATCCACATTCAAAAGAACAAAAGCACCAGCAAAAAAACTCACAAAAGTACCCACCAAGTCCACTCTAAAAGATAACCAACGATTCGCTACCCACATGTAGAAAAATGGAGCGTTGTTGGCGTCAATCTTTTCTAGGTTTTGTCTCATGAAACGACGCTCATCGCCGTATGCACGAATGGTGGTTACGCCAACCAGAGTTTCTGTAAAGTGCTGGTGGATCGGAGACCGCGTAACGGAATCAAACCTTTTCAGCTCTCTTGAAGTGGAGAGATATAGCATACCAACAATGTAGTACAGCAGTCCGATGATTATGGCCAGCAAAATGAATCCAGGAGTGACAAAACAGATTAGACCAATTGTGGCAAAACACTGAATAACCGTCATCACAAATGCTTCTGCATACGGACCCAGTTCTTGGTCGACTGACTCGATATCTTTAGAGAACCTGTTCATGATTCTTCCAATGGGGGTTGCATCGAAAAAGCGGATTTTGGCATGCAAAGCCTTGTCCAAAAGAGCTTCAAAGATGGTACCAGAAGCTTTAACAGAAGCGAGGAACGTGATCAACACACGTAAGCAGGCTACAAATGAGTAGCCCACCCCGATGAGAGTATACACCGAGATGTAGAAAAGGGTAGAGTGGCCTGACGAAAGAACGCGGAATTTCTCTCCTCCAATAGGCGCTGTCCAGTCTATGCGAGAGAGTGTAGCTTTGAAGAAGCTCCACCCAGTGGAAACAGAGGAGGAGACCAAAGAAGAAGCAGTAGAAGCAGAGAAAGAAGAGGAATCTTCTGCAGTCAATGACCACGTTCTCAGCCAAACAGATTGTCCCATGTAAACCAGCTGTGACCCAAACATCATAAATATCAGCAACACCCAAATGAAAACTCCTCCAAAAACGTGACTATACCAAGAGTAAACTCCCCAGTCAACTGTTCCTGTAGCTTGAGTCTCTTCTTCGACCAATTTTCCCTTTTTGGTAGATTCGTGACCTGATTCTCCTACAGCTTCAGCCTCAGCGGCATCGGTGACCGCTTTCAGTTTTGCATCGATTTTAGATGCGCCCAATTCGAGAGCGGCATTTTTATCGGTCAAACTTTTGATATTGGATGTAGACGCTGCGCGAGAGTTGAGAACGCTAGTCTTGATCATTTCGTCATCTCCCAATTCACCCGATCCGAGTAAACTGTTGGGAGTGCCTTGACTCTTGACCTTACCATTCTCCATCAATACAATCCAGTCAGCTTTCTGGACGGTGAGCGCAACGTTGTGCGATACCAGAATGCACGTACGGTTCTCCATGAGATTTCCAGCAATGCAATTTTCGTAAATCCACAAAGCGGTGTGAGAGTCTACCGCACTCAGACAATCGTCCAAAAGCACGTGCTTGGCCGGAGAGTACAAAGCTCTTGCCAACGAAACACGTTGTTTTTGTCCGCCCGATAACGTTATGCCTTTTTCGCCAATCTCGGTGGCATCACCCGCTTCAAGTTGCTCCAGATCGCGCTTCAGTGCACAAGCCTCAATCACAGCTTGGTACCTTTGCTCGTCAAACTCTCCTGCAAAGACAATGTTGCTTTTCACAGTGTCGTTTAGAAGCCATGCTGACTGAGAGCAATAAGCCACAGAGTCGGTGAGACCGGTAGATGGGTCTGGAAGCAATTCGTCACGCGGCTCAGTACCTGGAAGGTAAACTGCTCCCTCAAGACACTGCATTTCCCCCAATAGGGCGAGAAGCAAAGAGGTTTTACCCGATCCGGTAGGACCAAAAATGGCATTTAATTTTCCCTCTTTAAACTCAATGTTAAGTTTGCGAAGTCTGAAATCGGTTTCTGAATTTTTGTTCCACGAAAAAGTGGCATTGTCGAACCCGATTTTTGGAGACGTTGGACCTCTGGGCTGACTCAGCTGCTCGTATTTATCGGTCTCCTCCTCGGAAAGAAAAGCCTCTACACGGTCGAGCGACACTTTTGACTGAATGACAAAAGAAGTCATATCGGAAAGCTGATCCAGTGGAGTTCTCAGCAGATTAAAGAGCGAAAGTGCAGTGAACGCAACGGGCGTAGTGAGAGTGTTTCCTGCAACGATGGTGTAGCAGTAGAAGGATAGAAATGTGACTAGCGTAGGAGTAATAAACCACATAAAGGCTGCGAAAACCCAAACAATAGAACGCCACTTGAGTAACGCCAACTCCTTGTAACGGGTGTTCATGATGCCTTGAGCGAATTTTTCCTCCCAAGCGAAAAATTTGATGATTCGGATACTTTGGAACGCCTCATTCAGTTTTTGAATTCTCTGATCGGTGATCGCCAGCATATCTTTCTGCAAATCACCCAGTTTCATGGCGAGCTTGTAGTTCACAGGCATCAGAAAAACAATGGAAGCGGACCCGACTAAAGCGGACCAGCCTAATAGACCGTACAAAAGTGCAATGGCAATAGTAGCCATCAAAATCGCACCAACAAAGTAGTGCAGATAACCACAGATTTCCGAAACCTTGAAAGCATCCACAGCCATAAGATTGATGATTGCGCCTAGTTCTGATGGTTTCTGAGACGCTTCATCGGAATCTGATTCTGTTGTTTCTTTCTGCTTTTCCTTTTCGCCATCCTTATTTTCTGGTGCGGTGATCCGTCTTCTCAGAGCCTTGGCGTAGACCTGAGCTATAATGAGAGCCTTCATTCTGATGCATACTCTTCTTCCCAGGTACAGAGACCTTCCGCTCGCCATGGAGTCAAGCAGACGCAAAAAAAGCATCAGAAACACGAAAAGCCATGCAAGAGTGGCGGGTGTGGTGGCAGGTTCTGATACGTATTCGAGAATCCGTTTGAGCAAAACCGAGGGAGAAAAGATGAGAATTGCATCCAGTAAAGCCCAGAAGGACTGCGCCGCAAGATAGTACTTGAAGTAACTGATCATTTTGATGGTGAACCTTGCTCTAGTTTTCATAGCTTCAAAATTGCGAAGCACGTAAAAGGCGTAGTCGTCGTGACGTAATCCCCAGATGTCAGTTTTGGCGATCGGGGTCCAGTAAGACTTCCAGATCATTGGATCGACCCAAGAGTAAAACATGATGGAGAATAATGTGGATACGCTTTCCGGAGAGGGTTTTATGTCCGGCTCGGTTACATAAACCTGACTCGGTCTATCGCCCACTCTAGCGGTATAAGTTGTGACAACGAGAAGCAACGCGATGGAAAACTCAACTATATAGTACCATCCATGTAAGCTGGTCATGGATTTACTGATTAGAGCGGATCTAAAGGTGAAAGCGGCGGGGAAAAGCGCCAGTCCATAAATAGTGGCAGAGTGTGTCCAGAGGTCTGGCATTCTCAGATTCATCATACGCACCATCGCCAAAGCGAGAACATAGAGAGAGAAGGCCAAACGCAAATATGGAACAAACTGAGCGTCTTCCCACTCTGATTTGAGTGAGCTCACAAATAAAGTACACACTGAAATTGCCAATTGCAACACAAGCAACACCATTTCTACGACAAGTCTAGTTCTGTCTGCAAACGATGGAAGAACCAATTGGAGCGTTCCGTGTGGAGACCCATCGTCCTTTTGAGGCTTCATGCGCGAGATATCGAAATGGCGTTGGGAGAGTGTCAACTGAGGTTTCTCTCTTGTTCCATAGTCGACAGACGAGTCATTGGTAGCCAACAGAGGCTCATCCTCTGGTGTAATTGGCAATTGAATGGATTTCCCCCGTTTGGCCATTTTGAAAACAACCGACAACATCGAGATTCCTGCCAGTCCAATCGGGATTGCTCCGTCAAGCAGCCAGTGTCTCGCGTGAGGATGGAAATCGTCGTAGTCCCATAGCTTGGACGAGTTGAAAAGCGACATCGCACTTGGAGTGGCAAGAGATGAAGCAAAAGGTATATATATATATCTTTGCATGTGCAGATGCCGTGCGCGCGAACGGTTTGCGAGGATTTGTGCAGATGGAAGAAAAAAAAGGCCAAGGCGGAATTATCGGGTTTGGCGAATTCCTCGGTTAACTTTTTTTTTCCAAAGAAATTCTTCAAAGAAAAAGATTGGTGGAAAACGAGGCATTTGTTCTAGAGTTTTAGGGCAGTGACTAAACTCGCATTCTTATCTTTATGCATGTAGAGGCGGGCCGTGCATCTGAATTACTCACTTCTGAATTTGGCTGCATTGAGGAGACTGACTCATTTTATGGACTGTTGAGTAAGTACTGCATGTTTTATTGGCGAGATGCATTACCTTGAGATGCCTTGTATGTAGTTGAGCTTCTCCATTAATCTTAATCCGGTGGTCTAGAGAGTAGAGGCTGGTGCTGATGTGGTAAGGAGTCAATAATACAAAAGCAGTAGTTATGAGTTTGAGGGGATGTGACCTAAGTAGACAGTAGTCATAAGTGGATGTGTATTCAAAAGGAATATCAAGCCTAGATAGAAGACAGAGAGAGGAAAAAGGGAAAGAACCTTCTATAGGCCCACGAACAAAGGGTGTACACATGCTTATAGAGGGTGCACATGACCATCGCTTCGCACTGTTCATCTTCAAAGGCGATTGTGGCACGTTTCAAGGCTCTTTTTATAATAAAGTCTGAGTGGGAAGGGTGCCATCCAGACACCGTGGCCTATTGATCAGTATAAGGGACTTTCTGATGACACTGACAGAGCATGATCTTTAAAGGGGCCTAAAGAGACTTTGAGAAGCTTTCTCTAGAGGAATGTCTAATATCGTTCAGCCAACTGCTTCTTTATCTCAACAGTCAAGAATTTTTATTACTCCTTACTTTCGTTGATGATTGAATTTTACAATGAATCTGTTAGCTTCTTCCATCGCAGATTATTGTAAAATTTGATCTATTTGTCATCGAAAATCGAATGGTTGTTACAAATGAGTTATCAAATGTAAGGAGGTAGTGTTAACACACCAGCGATTTTTGCAATAGCTGTTGATACACCATCACTGCACTTATACCTGCTGCTGCACCTAGATGATATATCATCACCAGTTCTTTTGCTGATTCTACAGATAAGTCGTTTGCATATAACGTAGTATATTCTGTATGAGCTCATTCTCACTGAGGGCCAGCATCATTGATAGGTGAATCGATCAACAACAGATTTGTTGTTTGGCATTATAGCTGCAATGTACTGCTTATTGTGGATATGATGCCAGGCTCTAGCAATTTTGATAGCTGGAAATAATGTAAATGATTGACGGAAAAGCTATTTGAGAGTAGCCTTTTCCTCCAGTATCAAACTTAATCAAAGCGTTACCGAGATTGCTTGGACAGTCAAACGTTTTCTCATCCGCTAGCTGGGTTGGATGAAAGTGAGTAGCTCAGTCTGACTCAAATACATACACTCTATTCTATAGGGTGTCCTCTTGCAATAACAAAAACCCACTCAATGTGCTGATAATTCAATCATAAAAGAAGGTCCACCTTATGGCAATGAGAAACTTTAAATGTTTGGTTTAGAAGCAGTCCCTTTGTGAATCCTAAATGTTGACAAACCACGTCAGATGAATAGCAGGTGTATCACACATCTAGCCTTATATTCAGAAACTTTCTATCAAATACGAAATGAAGGAGTAGTCATTCTTCCCAGAATGAAGTTGAAATACTGAGGCATTCGTCACTTTGTTTCATTTCGCTAGTTTACACAATAATTTCTGGTGAAATATGTGTTCTATTGTGAATCACAACAGATCACGATGTAATTTGACTCAAGGTTAAAAGGATACCAAACGGTCGTATTGAGCAATCTTCTTCCGCGCTCTCCTTTGAGATACTTTTTGCAAAAATTTAATCACTCCCTCCATATATTAATTTCATCAACTCGGCTGTCCGTTCTGCTTGTATTTTATAAAAAGCTCAGGACGACAGCCACTCAAAAAGCCAATTTTCTTACTTCGTCTGCATGAGAGATTTGATATTTGAATTTGAGTGAACCAATGAAAGTGGGCCGAGAAAGAATTTAAGCGCACAAATGGGGCAAGAAAGGCGCACAAAATATTTACAAAAAAGACACCAAAAGACAAGGCGGCTCGAAACAACACTCCTATTTGCATTTTGCAATATCACTAATTGAAAACTACATAATAGTCGAGCGTATACCAGCAATCGCTCGTTTATCGTTGCGCTAAAAATCATAAAAATACGCTGCATGAGATCCTTGCACGATATGCCATAGTTCACGCACTCGGTCTTGTTCGGATTCGCCATATCGAACACCCTTGTTTTCGGTCAGTATTTTCTCTACAGTATAGGCGTGGATAACACAGGAGAGGCAAGCGGAAGGTATGCTGGTTTGGTTCTTTTGATTTTGGTTACTGCAATTCACGGTGCATCCATCCGGTATGGAGTGCTTGTTCAAAATTATATAGGTGCGCTGAAATTATTTCTGCTGGTGGTGAGTCTCGCGGGTATATACGTTTCCGTTTTCCCCTCCAGACTGACCGGCATAGAGAAATCTATGAGCAGAAACTCAGGATTTATTGGCATCTCTTTTGAATGGGTGTAACTAGCGTGACACAATCAGCGCACAGACACATCCTTACATATGCTTTTCTTTACCGAATGAATTATAGCTTCTCTGCTTACGCTTCGTCGCAAATATTCCTAGATCCAGCTCCAACTACTCTTTTTCATTCCACAGATATTTTGAATTACACCGAATACACAACTTATAAACATCAAATTTAGTCGGCAGTCTTTTGGGTACCACGGAGCAAACCGGTTCTTCTGGCAGCAATGAGACCAGCCTTTTGACCTGGAACGGCACCTCTGGAGATGGTAGAAGCCTTACCAATGTGCTGATGGTTACCACCACCGTGAGGATGGTCGACGGGGTTCATAGCCACACCTCTAGTCTTTGGCCAAGAGTTACGCTTAACCTTGTATTTGTGGTAAGCGTTACCAGCCTTAAGCAAAGGCTTGTCAATTCTACCACCACCGGCAACAACACCGATAACACCTCTAGCATCGGAAGAGACAATCTTCTTAGCTCCAGATGGAAGCTTGATTCTGGTCTTACCCTCATCGTGGTTGTGTCCAATAACGATAACATAGTTACCAGAGGTTCTTCCAAGAGCACCTCTGTCACCAGCCTTTTCTTCAACGTTAGAAACAATGGTACCTTCTGGGACAGCTGAAAGAGGCAAGATGTTTCCAATGTTCAAAGAAGCCTTCTTACCGGCGTAGATAAACTGACCGGTGTAAACACCTTCGTTAGCAATGAAAGTCTCCTCTCTGAGCTTGTACTTGTATGGGTCACGGAAGGCAACTTTGGCGAGTGGAGCACCTCTACCTGGGTCGTGGATGATTTGCTTGACAATTCCACGGATGTAACCGTGACGTTCAGCATAGTCCAAGGTTCTGAGCTTGGCGGCTCCCTTTCTCAATCTGGTGTGAGAAGTGAAGATAGAACCGGCACCCTTTCTTTGATTTCTAATGACTCTACCCATTGCGCAAGTTCTGTGGTTTGGTGTACAATTTTTTAAGGTGTGAAAATTCCCAAGAGTGTTGGTGCGGGCACGACCAGGGCTAGAAAAAAGGTGCGTCACACATATAGCTGTGCACGTGACTCTCCGTTAGGGCTTTAGGGCTGAGTGGTGTGTGGATCAGTACATTTCATCATAACTATACAAAAAAACAACTATAGCAAAATTAATCATGGGTTGCCATTTTCCACCGGCAGTTTGGAATCAATAGCAACAGACACTTGTACGGTCTTGCCCTTGATTGTTGCACCATCAAACATCTCGACCGCCTTCTTTTGGGTTGGCTCGTCGGCAAACCTGATGAATGCAATTCCCTTGTGCTTGATGAAGATATCTTCTCTCCTAAGCTTCTTCACCACATGAGGTGGTAGGTTTCTCCGCAAAATACGAACCCACTCTGGTTGAAGCTCAAAAAATGCCTCCCGTAACTCGGTAACGCTTGTCTCCTCGTCGAGATTCTTCACAACAACAGTATCCTTGGAAGGGATCCCCTCAGCCAAGGGTACTTTTTTCGTTGTTGGTGTTTCCTTGTCATCGTTTGGCTTCTCAGATTTGGGTTTCTTTCCTCTGCGCTTGCTTTCACCCTCTGGCCTAGGCCTGCTAGGAGACCTTGCGGGCTTGACTGTCACCTCTCTGTCGTTGAAAACGGTTTGGTCAAGAGTGGCTACAGCTCTTTGTGCTTCCTCCTTGGTCTTCAATGTAGCAAACGCAAAACCCATGGTTCTTCTCGAAAAGTCACCCTTTTTGAATGGAGTCATAGGGATCTCAATCAATTCGACTTCAAACCCTTGTAGGAATTCTTCAATATCCTTCTTCTTTGTCCTGAAGGCAATGTTGCCGATAAAGATTCTGTCCTCGATGATGGGTTGTTCCTCCACGGGCTGTTCTTCTGGGTGTTGCTCTGAAGTCATGTCGGTTTTGTTATGGAGAATGCGTCGCAAACGGATAAATACTTGTTGTTATATAGAGCGCTTAAATATGCATTCAAGGGGTGGCACTAAACGCGCGTCTAAATATTTATATAAAGGGAAAAATTGGTTACCTGACGACTTTTCTTGTATTGCTCAAGCAACAACAAGGTGTGTTGAGCTATGGTTGAGATAAATAGGGCAGAGACTATAAGTTTCTGAATGCGACGAATCTATGGACATTGTGTACGAAGTAAACGACTTAATGAGTCAAATTCATCAATCTCTCGTACTCCACCATCCTTTGCCTCATGAATTACTTTTGGCACCGCTTTTTCGAAGCGATGCGTGAGTCATCAAACTTTGCTAGCCTCAAATTATCCTTTTTTCTTTCTGTGGACAACGCAACGAAAGAAAGACCGGCAGAAAATTCAAATTCGCCAATATCGATTGAACTTTATTATCTAAAGATCAATGTGTCCTCATCTTTAAGGCTATACAAGGCTCTAGAGGAGCGCATCAACAATGATACTCATTGTGTAGGTCGATAGTAGTTTCGCCTGGTATGCTATAATAATAATTTGGATTCAGGCTGCCACACTCACCAACTTTTAGATGCAAACTATAAATAATGAAAGAAGTATAAATAAAAGCGATTGAATAGCTCAGTGAGCCTTAGATTCCAGGTCACCAAGAACCTACAGCAAATTGCATTTCTACGCAATCTGTTGCTGAGTTTTCCAATCTCTCGGGGTGCTATTGGCCTTGCGTTGAGAATGCTTAGTAATCGCTCGTGGTTTTGGTCAAAGGGAACTCGGAATTGTACTTGTTGAATGATCTGTAGGATACTTTTCAATCGTGTTCTCAAGTGCTTCTCGATCCTTTCTCTGGAGATCTTCAAAGCCAGTATGATTATTGTAACCCTTTTCAGTCTCTTTACAAATGGACAGCCCAAAATCCAGAAGGAACACCTGATCTCCACGCTGAATCATGTTTCGAGAACTTATATCCCCATGAACAGCGCCTAGATCATGCATAGCCTTCAGTGCGTCTCTAGCTGACTGTTGAATTACCAGTCTTGAGAAATCAGGTGGTGTTCCTTCGATGAGTTCTACAATCAAAAACAACCCACCAAATTTTATGTTGTGGCCATCACTGTCTGACAAGTGGCATATGCCGGCATGATACAATCGTGGAATGCACTGACCCCACAGGCTCGCGAGTTTATCATACATAGCAAACTCAAGAAAGAAGGTGTGTTTGATAATTTCCCTGTATTTTGTTTCAGTGAACGTAAAGTCTTTGTGTACTCTTTTTCCACGGACAGGATCGAAAAACTTTAGGAGATAACGTGAAGCAGGTGGGTGATCGTCGCTATGTTCCCCATCGCCGGTGAGTCTCTTGAAAACGTCCTCGTTGATCTCCAAAACTTGGGAATTGTACGATTCACCCGCTTGGATGATTCTTATTGATTTATCGAAAGGAATCGTGTCATAGAGATTAACAGTTTTGGTAACCTTATTGACAGTGACGTTGACCTCTTTCTCGTCTATAGCCCTCGTGCTATCGAGATAGTTGAGAAAACCGTTGTAACTTTTCCGCTTTCTTATTTTGATTTCCTCACTCGTCGGTTGCAAAGCCGCACCCAACTTCAAGAGAAGGACCCTGTATTCATCTCTCCGCAGAAGCATGTCCTCTCTTGCATTAAAGATATGTGCAGCAAGAACAGATGCAAGTGTATTGACGGGTGCATCGTGCTTGACCCTGACGTAACTTACCTTGACATGCTTGAACATGGAGTCGTCGGATTCCACATCTGTGCCGTAGGTGAACTTTTTCACATCTTTTATATCCTCCTCTTCCAACTCTAGCTTGAGGCAAACTGTGCTCAGGTAGTCGGTGAAGGCACCATAAGGAGTTCCGCTACAGATACATTGACTCACCACCTGTGTAAACACGTCGCTAAAAGCATGTGCGTCGTCGACATTGATGGAAGGGAAAACTTTGATGCAAACGAAAGGTTCACCATTTTCTTTAAGGGCAAAGTCGGGTATAGCTGTATATTCAGTCTTATCCTTTTCATCCACCTGATTTTTGTAATCATATGATGTAGAACCCATGTCGAAATCAGGAAGATTCCCCCACAATTCACCGAAGAGATTGATAATGGGATTCAATATGGCCGCAAAGGATCCTTTAGTGGCATTTTCTGGCAAGTCGCCTCTTACCAGATCAGCTTTAATGGGTGCAGATAGATGAGCTGTCGCCCAGAAAGAAAGTCTGATTCTATTTTCTGCGCCTTTCACTAAATCGTTCATTTTTCGATACGTCTCGTCAAAATTCATCTGTCCAGCGTCGGACATCACGACTCGATGGAACAGGTTATGAGCCGCACTTTCCTTGTTTGATGTTTTGTTAAGAGTATATTGATCCGTTTGCGACCGTGCTAGCTTTTTGAGCCCAGAAGTATCAAGGCCCCTCGCAGGCAAAGAGAAAAAAATGTGCAATGACAACCTGATGGCTTCCAGTATATCAGTTGGCCGATTGAAAAAGTCGTGATCATTAAACGTGTTCAGGGGAGGTGAAACTTTGGTGTAATCTAGTGCAGGAAAGACAGGAGTCGGGTTCTCGGGTTCGTACGATTCATCATCGCCGCATTTCAATTCGACTTGTTCGGCATACCAATCGAAGCGCTCCCTTGTCTGAAGTTCTACATCTTGAGCGCTCGCCATGGTGTAAGGATTTCCTTCTTCTGATCTGCATTCTGATAAAAGTAGCCTCCACGAACTGAACTGATCTCACAGAAACCATGCGTAGAACTGAATTTCCTAAAATTTTTTTTTGCCAGCGATTTGTCTATGCATTATATCACTGTTTTGAAAAAAAAGAAGATAGCAAAGCTGCTCAATTCGCTGCATTATTCATTGATAGTGCTCCCCAAACCACATGGAGAACTTATGAATAATTACGTTTAGAATATGATCAAAGGATATAATGAGGCTTGTAAGGATTAATGTCAATTTATTGTCTCTACTCGACTTGTTGTCAGCATACACACGGAAATGATGAGCCGCAGATCAAAAGAAAGCTATACAAGTCATACTCTTATACAGACAAACTACCCATCCAAGAATAATATAATTTTCACTGAAACACTGAACTTATCAATTAATCAAAGGTTAGTGTAGTCAAAACTAAGATACTACTCAGCACAAAGTAATATAAATGGATAACAATGCCTAACTTGAAGAATTTTTGTTGTTTTATAAACACACGCAGACGCGTATCTTCTTACATGGTGCATAAATTTCAGAGTACGTGTGTCGGATTTTAAAAATCCCATGTTTCTACGATTACGTAATCACCTGTCGTGCACATCTTACCAAACCCACTTGACCAATAGTTTTTTCACAATTATTCCACAAGAGGTTGACACTCAATTTAATATTCTACATCTAGTATGTCGTTTCTGCGTGATTTAATAGAGTCAGTCGTACCAGCTGTTTACGCTGAGGAGGTGAGTACAAGTTTAACCGTTAACTAATATTCAGCCAGAAGAACCATTGAACACTGAAGAGCAGGAGGAAGAAGATAAGGCTCAACAGGCTGGAGACGTTGCCGAGGATGACAACGAGGAGGAAGAGGAAAAGTCCGAAGACGGAGACGACGAAGAAGAAGATGAAGACGAAGACGAGGACGAGGACGACGAAGACGATGAGGATGAGGATGAAGAGGAACAAGCTGACCAATTTGACGCTCTTAAAAACGAATGTGCCGAAACTTCCACATGTAAACCGTATCTTCACCACTACCATGAGTGTGCGGAGAGGGTCACCAAAGCTATGGAGGACCCAGACTATGACAAGCAAGAATACAAAGAAGACTGTATTGAAGAGTTTTTCCACCTTCAACATTGCATTAACGACTGCGCTGCTCCAAAGCTCTTTTACAAATTGAAATAGATGGTGGCAAGTTATAGACCCAATGTCAAAAACATTACGAATTTCCGCTCTGTGTATGTATGAAAGACCACTCAGTGTTTCCCGATCTTTTAGTTAGACTTTGAAAAAATTTAGTAGCAGTTTCGTAGCCGAACCCTTCAAACTTGAGGGAACTTGTAGCAATGACTCCGTCTTTGGCTTGAATGTGCATGCTAGACTCGTTTTGCCAGAATGATCCCACGCTACGTTCAGAATGCTTATCAACCTTGTCAACCTTGATTACATCCCCCAAGATAACTCTCTTCAACCCAGTAAAGGGCTTCACCTTCTTGTCCCTGTGGCAAAACTTGAAAGTGTAGAGTGGTCCCAGTGTGTTGAACTTTCGAACTATGTGATCTGCAGAATCTTTAAACCAGTCTATTTCGCTTAGCTCAGGTCGTATCTTTACCGCATAGCTATACTCGTACTGAGGAGGTTTCATGGGCCGCGGGTTAATGAAAAGCTCATTCTCAATGGCATGACACAAAAGATCACCTCCTATACTGGAAAGTGTTTTGGAAAGGTTAGTGAGCGTTAGCTTTTGTGGATCAGCAATCGATTCCATATCAATTTTTTGTTGCAGTATTATGTCCCCGCGATCAAACTGTGTCGGGTGGAGCGTCTGAAGAGTGACACCAGTATACCGATCGTGGTTCAGCAGAGAATGCTGCAAGGGAGAAGCTCCACTGTATTGGGGCAAAAGAGAAGGATGGATATTTAGTCCTCCATATTGTAAACTTGTAAGTAGCTGAGACGGTATAAGTTTGCCGAATGAAACCGCTACGCATAGGTTGTACCCGTAATCAACCAATTTGTTCATCTCTACTTTTGTATCACATCTCCGCACCGTCAACCCGTTTGATTCGGCAAAAGATGCAATAGGCACATCCAGTACTTGCTTCTTGTCCCGTCCAGCTCGCTTTGCAGTCCGAGTCACAACATCAATATGCGAGTGGCTATTCAGCTTTAAGAGCTTCTCCAGGCAACCAATGCTAAATTGATCCGATCCAAAGAAGGCTATTCGAAGCCCCCTTAACATTTTACGCTTACTGGTGTCTGGATGGTGTGAGGATCCATGATAGAGGGATAACCATCTTATCGTGTGTGTTCATCAGTGGGCTTAAAGAAGGCTCCCCTTTACAAAAGATCTAGTTGACGATACCTTGTATCTATCTGATTTATTGAAGCCCAGAGGCAGCAATTCTTTTCGAGGGGCTTGCAGTCTCGCAGCTCGGAAAATTTCCGTTTGTCTCTCGTATCTCTTCCCTCAAAGCCATGTGCAGTAAGCAGTGAACACTTTACAGGAGCGTATGTTCGTGGAGAGGGCTCATGTCTTTGTTGCCATCGAGAAAATACTCAGCATATGTTTAACGATGACAACAATGGAGACCCTGATCAGCTAACCTTGAGTGTCGAAGAATTTTAGATGGAATGGCCCCTAATGAGGAACTGCTAATAACTGATGCAATTCATTCTTGACTGTGTGGCTAGTTGAAGGGGGTGGTCAACATAGGGGAAAGGGGAAATGTCATCAAAATTCAGTTCTTCTGGCTACCACCATCTACCCCTATTGCCTATAATGGAATCCATTCTGCTGGTAAGGGAGAAGTATAGCCGAGACTCACGGAAACCTTCGATTCCCGTCTACTCAAGTCTTGTCCAGCGATCTTACTGTTGTATCCTGCTACTTGAGGCTATTTAGATACAACCAGCTTCTCACCCTCACAATGTTTGCTCACACGTAACGACAATACGGGCCGTCCCCAGGCCTCAATAGGCTGAGCAATGGGATCGATGGATTGTCCAAAAAACCAAGCTCACATCGTGTTGGCGACGGAGCAATTGAGATTTGATAGGCAAAATGCAGGACATGCCCTGCAATAAGTTATACACATTCAAACAAAGCAACACCACCCAATAGTCTAGCTTATCTTTTACAAGCATCATTGAAGTGGTGTTACTGGAACTACAAGTACATAGGAGGTGTATAACACTTTGTATATCGTACTTCTATGTGAAAAAAGGCGGTATAAGCTTTCGCGAGATCCAACTATTCACCATTAAAAGGTTCTCAGACACCAAACGCTAAACTGGTCGAGAATGCAGTTGAAACATTTTACCGTGCCTGAATGGTGTAAGGATCCATGATACCTAGAGGGATAACCATCTTATCGTGTGCCTTTATCAGTAAGTAGACTTGAAAAAGCTCAATCTAACAAAAAGATCTAGTTTGCGGTACTTTGTACCTTTACTCGGCATACTCGCCTCAATTGGCCGCCAGACTGGACTATACCGCTTCGCAGGCTTCAAGGATCGCGATGGTTGGGTCAACAGGTTCTCTGCTTTCAGGCCCCTTTGCAGGGTTTCTTGTTGACCAGTACGGATTCACCGTACCTATTGTTGCTGGATCGATCAGCATCTCAGGAAGCTATTTTGGCCTTTACTCTCAGTTCCACAGTGTCATCTCCAAACCGTCCCTTTCGTGCTTGTACTTGTTCTTCATTGGAACTGGATCGACTCTAATCAATGCTGCGTGTCTCAAGTGCTGTGCGTCGAAATTCCCTCAAAGCAGAGGAATGGCAACCTCGATTCCCATCGCCATGTACGGTCTCAGCGCCTTGTTCTATTCCTTGATGGGACTGGAGTTTTTCCCAGGCGATACAGGAGGACTTTTACGGTTCTTGGCTATATCCAGCGGTCTGATTTGCTTGTTGAACGGCCCAGTAATCTGTCACTGCGACTGGGAAAGACGCGTTCATCCGATCAATTCACCGATAGAGTATGTGGAACTCGAAAGCATGCCCTCTCAATCGTCCTCGCAATCTGTCTCGCAATTTTCACAATCTCTATCACGCAATAATCGCATACCTCACCAGAAATCTTCGCTTTGGTCCCTTTTCAAAGGATCTCGCTTCTGGGCTCTTTGCAGTATACTGGGAATAGTAGCCTCTCTCGGACAACTGTATATCTACTCGTGTGGGTACATTGTGCGGTCTCTGACAAGTGAGTTTGCCGAGCAGGAGGATTACGAGCATTTGGTTCAACAAGATCAACAACTTCAAGTGGCTTTGATCTCCATATCGTCGTGTGTTGGACGCGTACTGGCTGGTCTATGTGGAGACCTTCTCACTGGAAGATTTAAGCAGTATAGAGGCTGGCTGCTGATCTTTCCAGCCACTCTAATCGCTATAGTGCAAGGTGTGCTTGGATTTGCCACTATCAAACTCGACCAGCTATCGATAGCTTCTATTGCTCTCGGCTTGGGCTACGGTTTCAACTACTCGGCTTATCCGGCCTTGGTGTGTGACTTATTTGGCCTAGAGAGGTTTTCAATGATGTGGGGGGTCATTGGACTTGCCCCCATCGTGCCCACTTATTTTTTCACAAAGCACTTTGGGCGTTTCTACGATTCAAAAGTGGCCTTGTCAGATCCGGTGCAGTCTGCTCCAGGCTGCAAATTGGGGACCGGGTGCTATGATGCAGTTTTCAAAACTACATTTTTCGCTTCATGCATTATTTTCATACCGCTTCTTTCCCACTACGCAATCGAGATAAAGACCAGACAACGCGAGAAAAAAGTGTGAGGGTACATGAACTCGGATAAAGACAAAGCGCTTGCTCGCAAATTGAGGTTTTCAAAGACTTTACCTGACCATTACGGCTCCATAAGCAGAAGCAACGACACAAGACTCAAAGATGATCCACAACAGAGAGTGGATTTTTTCGCCAAAATCCAAAAAACCTTGAATGGTGAACCAAACAATGTGGATTGGGGGATCAAGGCTTTGAGAAAGTTACGAGAATCTCTTCTTGGTCAGCCTTGTACTCAATTCACCCTAACCGTATACGCGTATTCTGTGAGAGTGGCTGTGAAACACCTTCGCTTTGAGACTTATGTTCCAGCTGTCAACCATATTCTGAATACTGTACGATTCGAGATAAAGATTGAGGAATGTGTCATCTCTGAAATGGCCACCTATCTGTGTTTGCATTTGGCCCATTTCAACAATGACCTTGTAGCTGCCTTTGAAGTGTGCTTCAAATTTAAATTATACCGTTTAAAACAGACACTTTCGTATTTAGCCACTAACGACTTTGTCAGTTGGAGAAGTATCTATGCGTCTGAGCCTTGTGTGGGGAATCGCATGATCATGTCGTTTAGATGCAAAGATATGACTAAAAGGGCCATAGACGTTATCAATTGTAGCTACTTTATGCTTGACAAGCCCTCGATAGAGCGATGGTGTGGCTGTTCGTTGGATGTGTTGAACAAGGAGTTTGAGTGTAATTGGGTCGCAAAAGGTGAGAGTGTTGTGGTGAAGGAGAGAGTATCTCTGAGGCGAAGCGGAAGAGATACCCTGAACATTTCAGGTTCCTAGACTAATAGTCGCTCCGAGGTTCTGGCACAACCTCCTTTCATCATGTTCTTGAAATCGTTCTTCAGTCGGCAATGGAGTTTTCTTGTAGAACTACAATACCAAAGGAGAAGAGTTTTTAAAGCTCTCCAATTTTGAAAGTATTATTCTGATCGCATCACGCAATGGCTTTATACCCATGAGATTGGTCTGTCAATTGTCGAGGTGTGCGATCATTGAAGCAGCGGATACGATTGCATGACGTGATGATTTTCACCTTTATGCATGGTCTGTGGTTTTTTGAGGAGTGGATCATTGAAGCGAAGGGGAGATGATCGCACGATGTCCACTTTAAGCTTCAGATACTCTTCCATAGAGGAGCATTTGATCAAGGGTTCTTATCGCCACCTTGGTAGTGTATCTCTGTATCCAGTGATACTGGACTGCAGATAGGCTCATGACGTACGTGATATCATTGAGGCGTGCCGGAGATGATCGCATGACGTGACGGTTTTTCTTTTTGCTGATAACATTGGCCTGTGGCTTATCATCAAGCGTCATTTACAATCAGGATAGAGAAGTACGATAGATTGATGAATTTAGCTCATTAGATCTTTTATCTCCTCTTTTTTGTTTTTCGTCTGTCTTACTTTGCTGGCTCGCGATGAGTCGACGAAAACGATTTTTTGAAGTGGCTGGTTTGATAAGAATCTCCTTTTGTTCATCTCAGAGTACATTCTGCAGAATTTGTGCGTAGGTGGACTTTTGAAAGAATTCATGCAGGTGTATTTTTGATATTTGCCCCTTCTTTTATTTCATTACAGCTCATGAACAAAATATCATACACCTACAACGTATTTACTCTGCAGTAGCACATTGATTCCCTAAAAGGTCGTGCACCTACCACATTCTAACAATGTCAGAACGATTCCACAAAGGAGTCTCATTGGAGGATCTCACAACAGGCAGACTAGATGCGGATATGGTTCTTGAGGAGCTAAGTGAAGTCAAGTCTATAGTAAGTTTATTGCAGGCTCTTAACTAACTCAAGGTGTCGAATCTAAGATACGAGATGATGGAGTTTTTAAGATTGATGGCTGACTTGTCTTCGGAATCACGACGTGAGTATTTGAAAAAATCATTCCTAACCGCAGCGTCTGAGGCCTTTCAGGAGATTCAATCACAAGTACAGACTCTCAAAGGCGAGATCAATACGTACATGGAAAGGTACAATAACATCTCCTCGGTCATCAAATACAGTCAGGAGCAACTTGGGATTGAGGATCAGCAAGCGGAAATTGCTCCGCACGAGGTTGTTTTCTCTGAAAGTTCTCAAGGGAAAAGTCCGCCCAAAAGACGATACCCCAGGCCGCCTTCTTCCAATGTCTCAACCCCAAATATGAGCCCTGGAGTTAGTCCGGCAAGAAAGCCAGCTGCTCGTAGTACGGGGAGTGCCAATCAGCCGATTTTATTGTGATTGTTTGTGTGATGGGACCTTTCTTTACTGTCTCTGGGTGGAGATGTGCTCTTTTTTTTTTGTCATTCATTAGCGCTTTCAGGATCCCTCAAGGACACTTGTGAGTCATGCAGCGATCATATAGAATGGTGCCTTGTCCATGTCGATCAACATTTGTAAATTTGCAAAGATGTGTTGATAGGAGGTGAACCAGGTCGTTAAAGAACAGTGTTTTTTGAATTTACTTTCAAACGGTGCTGTTATTCAAGAGGCGACTATCGTGTGGTTCTTGCGTCCCTGTGGTTTGACTTTCCCGTGCACTTTTGATTGATTTATTCTGTCATGTGAGATTGTATTACATGGTTTGTCATACTGAGAGTTTTTTTTGCTCGTTTCCATCTCACGGGATTTCAATCCGTTTTACAGCTTGCTCAGTCGTTTGACAGAAGTCTGGAGATATAATCATTGGATGTGGTGTAACATTCCTCTGGTTATGATCATTTTTTGCGAGTAGTCCGCTTCAACGCCTTGACCGAAACGGTAGAACAAATGTGAACAACATTCAAAGGGCCAGGGGAAACAGCACTGTTCTCACATGCAAAGAGTCGTCGTCAGAGCACCTAAAGAGACTGTCGTCCTGCTTGAGTATAAGCCGGAGAATGAGAACACCCTCTCGAACCTACTCTAGAGCTCTGATTTTCAGTTGCGGAATCACACTTAGATCTAAAAACCTGTCGTCAGTGAAGACAAATTCCCTTCTACAAATACAAAGAATAAGATGAGTCTCAAGAGGAAGCTGACTGCGAAGTCTCACTAAGCCATTATATACGGGTGGTAGTGACAAAGACGTTCATGCAGTTATTAGCTCGTCCCAAAGCAATCACAGTGCTTCTCCCAGCATGGCAAAATTTTAAGGGCTCTGTTTGCAACTTTATCGTTTCACTGCTGGTCTAGGTGTAATTTTGGGTCGAAACTCCTAACAACTTTTGATTGATGAGCATTTCCATCACTTGAGAAGCAAAATAAGACTCTTTCTGGCCAGTGCCGAACCTCATATAAATTTAAAGGTTACTTATTGATGAGCTTTCGAAGTATGAAGACAGTTTGTGAGTGGTCTCATATAATTATTAAAGGACCTGTGGGTCGAACATGAAAGGCTCCTCAAGGTTGCACAAAGAGTGGTTACTGATCCTTCTACATAAGCAAGAAATATGCTGATGCTATGCCCATACCCTTCGTCGCAACCGGGCATCACCATGTCAGCCTACAAATATAAGATCTAGTCAACTATCGCAATATGAGAATTACCATACATATAGACCATCACCGTTAGGAGAAAGGACTGAAATCACCAATGATGAACCTAAAAGTTGCATTGGGCCTTCTCTGTTCGTCATTAGCGGAGACTTCGTTCCAGAATCCATCGAAAAGATCCATCATGCTGAGCGGAACCCACTCCACGCGTCTTTCCGGTGGCCACACAATATACGGTTGTCCACTCTGCAGATAAACCGCATGACGAGTACGAAGACCCTCTCTCACACCTCTAATACATTGCAACTCATGCTCGCGATCGAGTTCATCGGGGAGATGAATGTTATCGTCGGGGAGTTGAGCGTCAAAATATCTGTAAACCTCCATCACCCAAACACGCTCGTCCTCATCCCAACCAAGTAATACGCCAACCCGAACAGTTCCGGCAAAAGCTTGCATCCAGCGGTGTAATCTCCGTCGAGCCTCAGGAAGAGGATAACGCCTATAATTTGATTCCCACAAAAAGTAAGGGCGACCGTGTTGGAGGCCTAACTTTGCTTCTTCATACAACATACCTAATTCACTACTTAATTCTATACACTTTTCTACTTATATACTTCTTTTGAATACTTCCAGAACATTCTGCACATATGATTCCAGAACCTTCTAGAATCAAATCCTTCATGCACGTATATATATCACGTGCATATTCCATACATATGTCACGTGCATATCCATGCAGAATGCCATATTCCAACACCCTCTCTTATTCAAAAGAATCCACATCTTCTGCAGTTTCGGCAATTTCCACAGGTAAAGCCATTTCTCGTTCATCATCCGACTTTAATACAACCTGATCATCCTTGTTGTCATTGCCATTTTCTCTCGAATCTCCTGGTTCC
>JAJLWQ010000430.1:0-23458 GCA_030570875.1 Citeromyces matritensis | reverse complement strand
CTGTCCACTTCCAGGAAGGAAAATGACGACTGTAGTCACCTTCTAGAAGTAGTGATCTGAGCATAGTCACTCACTTCGGCATAAGACCAAACATTATGCTCCACTGCATATGCGGATGCATACGCATGCAGTAGACCGCATATAGACCAAACTGTCATATGTGAGGAGTTAAACCAAAAGACCTAAACAACGGTCGCTCCATTGGCCGATGAGGCCTGGTGTTGTATTCACAACCCGAATCTCCCATGGGTGAAGTTCTTGCCTAGTCATCTAGCCAGATATCAGTTGTCGGGCCAATATCATCAAGCCCCAGTCCTTATTACATAAGACACCATACCGAGGGTTCGCGCCCTCGGTTTGGATACACAGACAACACTGATTGGCCAATATGACAAGGCACTATGCATATTGCATAAAGGGAGAATTGGCAGCAAACTACTGGCGGTATATGTAGAGGCAACATTCCTCTCAGTTCGACATGCTATGCTATGGTATGATATCAAATCCAATTCAATCAGGACAACTTGGGTGTTTCTCTATATAGAAGATAATACCTATTTTACACCCATCTACAATGGCAACTAACGAGAATAGCAGTAGCTCCCCAGTGAGACCGATCCATGATGAAGGTGACCCAGCCATGGCTGGTCCCTCATCTCATCACTATCTGTCCTTGTTTTGAATGCCAGTAAAATTTACTAAGAATGACCAGAGCTTCAGTATAAGCGAAGTTAAATGAGACCCCCAAATTCATAAAAGAGTGCGAATTTCACACTACCCAGTAGCAGACAATGACAATTTTTGCTCAACCTGTTTCAGTGTACAAGAATGAAGGCTTCTCTCCGTCCATATGATCAACCTAAGCCATTCTGTACAATTATTGTTATCTTCCCACCACCTAATTCTGTCGAAAGGAGATGTTGGTACCAGTGTAACCTCTTCCTCTTCCTCTTCCACCACCTCTTCCACCGTATCCCGGTTAATCAGCTAAAGTTCAGCAGGAATGTTCTGCTTTGCCTGACTCATGAGATTAATAGTTGACCTGCCTGGTATTGACTTCAATGAAGAACGAAATGGCGGTAACTGCTCACCTGCACGGCCAGTTCTTCCAATCTCGTGGACGACTCTCACACTTGGACAATAGCATTTGATGAAGCCATTCAGTTATTCTCAGGTATTACCTGACATGCCCAGTTTGTCACGTAGTTGTTACCGACATCTAATGGGCTAGTAATAAAAAGACGTACACGATTATCCACATTGACCCAAATTGAGAGAAAGCAAAAAGAGACAGGAGCAAAATTATAGAAGTGTTGAATTTTATATTGATGATGTACCAGCTATCGTTCATTTTATTAACACAACCAGACGTTTCTGGTTGCCCTGAGTGCTTCGGCCTTTTTGAATTGACATTTCATCCTTCTTGCTTGAAGTAAAGGCGCAACTCTTCCTTCAGCGTTAGACTCAAAGAATAACATCCTGTCTTTCATCTCATCACCGAGGTCGTTACCCTTAATGCATCATGCAACATGCAGGAATTATGTGAACTAGATATTTGTTTTTGAAAGTTAGTACGTTGCCTTACTAGAAGTTAGGTGTTTGTTCGATAGAATCCGGATCTAACGTCTCTAAGATATATTGTATTTCCGGATAAGTCTATACAGGATATCACACACTTGAGTAATGAAAAAACATTCACCACGTGTCATTATATCATGAAGGCAGAATATAATCTCTCACAACCGTTGTTATCAAGAAAATCAACGCATCCACACACCACACACCCCATGCACTACGATGAGATTCAGGCTAATGAATTTGAAGCGATAAGGGCCATTTATATGGACGATTTCACCAACGTTACACAAACCTCATCTGTGTGGCAGAAAAAGGCATGCCCGAAATTCCATCTTTACATACACTCAGATATAACAAAAGATCCAGTGCTTTCCGTCACTTTAAGCGTGGAGATGACAGCCACATACCCCAAAACCGACCCCATTCTCCTTTTTCTACAGCCGAAAAATCTAATGGAGTCACAGCTAAACTTGCTCAAGGAAAAGACGAAAAAAGCCATGAAAGCGCTTAGAGGAAGCGAAATGATCTTTGAGATAACATCCATCGTGCAGGAAAGCCTGGACGAGTTCCAGACAAACGCCAAAAGCGACTCTTTGGAAGATGAGCGTATGCAGAGACTCGAAAAGAGGAAGGAAGAACTTCAAGAATTAGAGATGCAACAGGAACGCATGCAGGAAGCTGCAAGGGAAAGGGAACAGGAAATTTTGGATGGGCTTATAAAGGACGAAATGATGAAGCGACAAGAACAAGAGTCTGACGATTCCATAGAAGAATTGACGGACGAGCATGTGCTCATGCCCCAGGGTACAATGGAGCGTTATTTGGTTTTCGATAGAGTTATAGAATTGAAGAAAAACCACAAGACGCTTGCCTTTAAAGCGGTCACGGGGTTTGTGCCCATTGCTCCTGTGGGGGTTTTGAAAGGCATAAGCAAGCAGTACCTTGTCAAGCCGTATGGAGAGTCTTTTAATGAGACAAATTTCCTGCTGATAGAGATAGAGCTTTCTGACGAGCAGTGGCAGACTGATTCTGGACGAGAAGAGGTGAGGCTATTGGAGAAACAGTTACAACTCGTTTCCAAGTTGCGACATGAAAACCTCTCTCCAGTGTACGCATCCAGTGTGGAAGATGGAAAAGTTTGTATTTTGACAGATTACTGTAGCGAGGGCACTTTGGGGGCTTTGGTCTCTAACGTGAAGCAGGTTTCGCTTTCTCTCGCACGTGACTGGATGATTCAGCTGATTGAAGCGGTTGAGTTTCTTCACAAGCGAGGCTTTGCGCACCGCTTTATTCGGCTTGATGGCGTGTTCCTATCTCACTCAGAAAGCATGAAAAGCTCTCAGGTCAAATTGTGTGGTACAGGGTACGCCTACATGCTGATGGAGATGGCCAACAAGTCTCAGAAAACGAGTTGGAGCGCTCCGGAAAAGAGTCAGAGAAAGTCGGACGTGTGGGACTTGGGCGTTCTGTTTGTAGAGATGATTATGGGAACAGGCGTCACTGTAGACTACGACTCGCCGCAGGAGCTTCTAGACTCGGCCGTGCTTGAAGAGTCTGTTGAGGAGCTCTTGGAGCAGATGCTTGTAGACGTGAAGGAGCGAAGCGATCCGCTTGAGCTTCTGCCTTCCAAGTTTCTGCGTACCGACAGAATCGAAACGGTCACTCCCACCAACTACACCCACCGCCAGACGTACTCACGCTACGCCCACGACTTTGAGGAGGTCGGGCTTTTGGGAAAGGGAGGGTTTGGCGAAGTTGTCAAGGCTCGTAATAAGCTGGACGGACGGTTTTACGCCATCAAGAAAATCTGCCATACAGAGGATAAGCTCACCAGTATTTTAAACGAGGTTATGCTCTTGGCACGGCTAAACCACCAGTACGTGGTGCGGTACTTTGCTGCGTGGCTCGAGCAGACGGACCAGAAGTTTGAACAAGATTTCTCCTCTCAGGAAAGCTCTCAGGTGTATACGAGTAGCGCTTTGGACTTTATTTCCAACTCTCTGCCGAGCGGGTATCCCGCGATCGACTTCGATAGCGGTTCGTCCGAGGGCGGGATGAGCATTCTGTTCATCCAGATGGAGTACTGCGAGAACCGCACGCTTCACGACCTCATTGACGACGGTCTGCCGAGCCACCCGGACCAGTACTGGCGGATCTTGCGTCAGATCCTGGAAGCGCTGTGCCACATTCACTCTCAGGGCATTATCCATCGGGACCTCAAGCCTATGAATGTGTTTATAGACGAGCACCAGAACGTTAAAGTTGGTGATTTTGGTTTGGCGAAAAACGTGCATGGGTTCTCTCACCATTTGCAGTCCACCAACGACGACGACGACCTCACCAGCGATATCGGAACCACGTCCTACGTAGCGGTAGAAGTACTCACCACCAACTCGTACAACGAGAAGGTGGACATGTACTCTTTGGGCATCATCATGTGCGAGATGGTTTACGCCTTTTCAACCAAGATGGAGCGGTTTCTTGTGATTCGAGACCTTCGTTCCGACCCACACAAGCTGCCTGTTGATTTCCCTTCGAAAAGGGTAGAAGAGCGTAAGATCATAACCATGCTGCTGAACCACAACCCTAAAGAACGTCCCTCAGCCTCTGAGCTCTTGCACTCTGGTATAATCAAGGTGGAGAAGCAGGACTCGCTAATGAAGGAAGCTCTAAAGTCCTTGGCTGACCCTCTATCTCCATGGAACCACCAGGCACGAGCCACGCTTTTCGCGCAGCCGTACTCTTTGGCCCAGGACGTTTTGTACGACCAGAGTGCGTCCCCCACGCAAGTGGACTTTCTTCTTTTTGAGAAAATGACAAAGGACATGCTCAAAGTGTTTAAACGACACGGAGCAGTGGAGTACCCGGACCGGTACCCTGTCTTTCCTAAAAATCCTCTCTACGGAACAGACTCAGCCACCTACGACCTTCTGGACAAGACCGGATGCGTTTTGCAATTGCAGTACGATCTCACACTGCCGCTCTCTCGATCGCTGGCCCGGTCTGGGATCCCTCCTTGGAGGAAGTTCTTCAGGGTAGACTACGTATTCAGAGCTAGTACCGTAGCCGGGTCCGCTCCTGCCAAGTTTCGCGAGGTGGATTTCGACATTGTATCCGATAAAGTTGATCCTTTGGACGAGGCGGAGTGTTTGAAAGTGTTGGACGAGATTTTACTAGGCTTCCCCTTTGGGTCCTCTGTCCACGTGAGCATCAACCACACGGCGATTCTAGACTCTGTTTTCGATTTCTGCGGCGTGGAAAACCCGCAACGACCCAAAGTGGCTTCTCTCATGTCGGAACTCGGCTTCAGTAAAAGCTCTCGCGATATAAAAACCGCTCTCAAGTCGGAGATGGGCATCACGTCGACGGTTTTGAACGATTTGGAGAAATTCTCATTTGCTTTGGAACTCGATGACGCATTGGCCAGAATGCGTAAACTGATGCTTGACTCGCCCTACTTTTCCAAAGTGGAAGCCTCTGTAGTTCATCTCCAGAAAGTGCAGTCGCTTCTTCGCTGCTTCAAGTCAAGCCGCAAGATTCTGCTTTCTCCCCTCTCCAGCCACACCCTATACAAAGAGGGACTGGTTTTCCGTGCTGTTTTTGAGGAAAAGTTTCGTGCCATTGTCGCGGGAGGAGGCCGTTTCGACTCTTTGATTAGCTCAATGTCTCGCGATAAGAAAAAGTCAGCTTTGCCGCATGCCGTTGGCTTTAGAATCGCGTGGGACTTTTTCTACGCTCAAATGCAACGACGGGGCAAGAAGGAGAGGTGCGATACTTGTCATGTTTTGGTGGATCCCGTTGACGAGAGAGATTACGCTCTTCGTGTTTTAGGAGAGCTGTGGAACTGCGGTATCTCTGCAGATCTGCTGAACTCTCCTTCGCAAAAGGCGCCTTGGGTCCTTCTGGTAAAGAGGAGTTCGAAGAAGAAGCAAAAGTCTCTCAAGGTGAGAAACATGCTGAACAATACCGATTTGGATTTGGATCTAGAAGAGTTTCTTTCTCTGCTTACGAAGAAACCCGTAGAGCTGGATCACGAAGAGCTTTCGCTTGAAGCTTCTTCCAAGGTTATTGTTGTTCCTAATGACGCAACGAGAGCGAGAAAAGGGGTCAACAAGAAGGAAAAGTGGTCTGTAGAACACGAAGCTCGCAAGTCTGCCAATACGCTGATGGAAAAGATTGCCCTGTCCCCCGTTTTGACTATCGATGTTAAGGATGAGGTTCTGGATATGATCAGTATCACGTCGCTGCAGCAGCCAGAAGAGTGGAAGAGAAAAGTGGGAGGAGCCTCTAGTAGCACAAACAGGAGCTATATCACAAACATATATGCTGCTTTGAAGCGTGAGGCTATGAGGGGTGAGAAGTGGGCTATTTTGAGTAATCCGAGATCGGGGGCTACAACGGTGGTGGATTTGATGAGGTGACATCTCTGAAGCATCTCTGAAGCGAAGCGGAAGAGATGATTGCAAGATTAATCTGTGGCGCCTTTTTTAGTTGTGACTTAATTTCGACAAAGGTTTACCTGAAGACTCCACCATGAATAACGCATGATAATGCAGGATCATGCAGACATATGCATCTTGACCGTGTTTTATGCATGATGAAAACTCTATAGTGTATAACCTCCGTACGACTTTTCTGTGTTGTAGCCCCTTAAAATCACGCTTTTCGAATTACTATCTGCTCCAATATCGTAAGTATCACTTAGAAGATTGAAGAGTCGAAAACGCATCATTGTCCCGTAGACCAAATCCGGGATTAACACAGTTAGATCGGGTTGCCGGCGCCCGTATGAATGCCTTACAACAGAAGCGAGCAGTTCCTTCTCCGAACTCCAGGACCCACACAATTGGATCTACCCGAAGTGAGTGCTCTTTTGACATCACCTCAGTTCTGCTCCTCCTCCTCTTTTTCTACCGACTCCTCGTTGAGAAGATCACACTTATCACATTTTTACCCCAAGCACCTTTGATTTCGGAGAGGCAGTATCACAGCCTAGGAAATTTCCGTTCATCTCTCGCTAAAGTATCCCTTCCCTCAAACCACGTGCAGTGTGCAAAAACACTTCAAGGGGATGAATATTCGCTGAGATGGTTCATTTCCTACTGCCATCAAGGAAATACTCGGCACAAGTTCAATAATGTGAACAATGCAGAACCTGATGATCCACCTCTTGAGTTTCGATGAATTTTAGATGACCCCTACTGAGGAACTGTTAATCATCCTTTCCTGACAGTGTGGCTAGGTAAAGAAGGTGGTCGATACAAATACAGGGGGAATTCCATCAACTTCTTTCAAAAGTCAGTTCCTCTGGCTACTCATATACTTCTATTGCCTAACGAGGTTCCCATCGTGCAACTTCGCATGGCATACCCAATGCGGAAGCCTGCATGCACTTTCCTTATAACTGACATGCAGCGAGCCAATTGACATGGTGAGAAAAAAGATAGCAAAGAAAAAAAAGAAAAAACCCACGTAGATATAAAACTAAAGACACTACAATTTTTGAAACTAGACAATCCTAATCGCACGACGAGATTGATTTTCTGTTGCGCCGATAACATTGGTCTGTGGATTGTCAACAAACGTATATTAACCTGGAGCTTAGAGAAGTACGAGAGATTGATAAAACGGGTACTATGGGCACTAAGATATATTCGAACTCACTCAAAGTAATGAGAGATATAAAAGCTATTTATATAGTCTAGCGTGCATGAACGATATGCATCTTCATGCACTTAATGTCACGTGAGCTTTATATAGAACATGAGTTCTAACAGAGATTGATAAATTAGTTCATTACATTTTTTATTCCCTCTCTATTGCGCTTTGTTTGCTTCGTAGACGACGTCCATACACCCGTCGCATTATGAAACTCTTTAGTCTCTGCCATACTTGTAGTTGTGAATGAGCTTTCAAAATCAGATTTGATGGAGTTCAGAACCTGAGGTGTGCTAGGTTTTCCTTTAATGAGAACTAAAGAGGCCCTCATGTGGGAAGACAAATTCAGCTTCAGGAGGAGTGTGATTGCATAATGCAATGGCTCTTCTTTTTTATTAGATCATTGAAGCAAAACGGAAAGATCCAAATCATGCGAATCTGGCAAGCTAATGCTTTAAAAATACACCATTCGAAAGCTGTTGTTGGGCTCTTCTTAGAGAGATCGCAGGTCACAAAGATTAGTCCAAAAGTGGAAATGATCGCATGACGTATGGTTTCGTTCATCTTAGACGTTCAAGTGTGATTGCCATTTTTGATATCGCTCTTGTATGTTTTGAGATAGTTCATTTTTGAGTGCCAGGGGCATGTGCAACTAATTTGCAAACAGCATCCCATAAAATTTATGGAAATGAGATCTGTTCTTGCAACCCTGAAGCATTTGAACGTTCAGCAGTGTTAAGGTCATCTTTCATTTTGAGATTCTTTTGCCTGAACTAAAGGAAGCATCATGTTTGAGCACTTACGTGTAATCTTGTAAAGCCCTTGTATGATGTAAATCACGTAATACCTGCTCCCATGAGATCATCTGTCACAACTGTAGCATCACGGAGAAAGTAGCTCATGAAATCAGTGTTAACTCTGTGATGCTAGGAATATGATTGGTAGCAATGGTATAGGAGGATAGAAGGATTCAATCTGTTAGAACGGGTACTATGGGTACCAGACTGACCAAAGTCATGGAGGATATACAAACTTTATACTCCGGCATGCATGACACATATGCATCTTCATGCACCTCACATGTGTATAGATAGAAACAACCAATTTTTTTCCCTTGAACCATAAAAGATCATCATTAGCCTCCTCTCCACACGTTAAACCGAAGTCTCCTATTCGGCATCCAACTTTGAGACAAGGAACTTTTCTTTGATGCACGATTTTCTGCGGCAGAGAGGAACTGAGGGAAGTAGTTTGCCATTACGGATCAAATCGATAGACAGAACCCCATAAGCAAGAAATACTCTCATCAATCTTCCACACAATGAGATCCATTTTGACTAATGTATACACCATTTTCATGATCAATCGGCCACACTTCAAAATCATCTCTTCCGCTTCGCTTCAGAGATACATCAGACTCACTCACTGTGATTGCAGAAACTGTATGCTCAGAAAACATTCCATAACAGTCCATTCTTTTCAAAAAAGAGATAAGAGCCTTCACTCCACCCACTTCACTAGTTCTCAATCCTGTAGAATGAACTTTCGATGACGTGGCCAGAATTGAGATCGTCTCTTCCGCGTCGCTTCAGAGATGATCAGTTCTTGAATTTCTTACCCAACCTCGCGATACTCAACTTCCTGGAAAGCCTAGGCCCATTATGAGAATCCGTACTGGAAGCACTAAAACTACTCGTCGACCCCATCTTCAGCCTACCCGTGTCTGGAAAATGAGACAAAGTGGGCGAGCCGGTAACGGTGGCTGTTTTTTCCTCGTTTTGAAACCCAACAAACCTGCTCGCTGGAGTGTTCAAACTGAGACTAGAGCTAGAGGCAAGCGTGGGAGCTCTCTTTTTCTGCAAAGCTCCTGACGCTGTCAAAAACTTGGGCTTGGCTAGCCGGAACACGTGATTCACAGGTTTGAGATATACAGATGCCAACGTGCCGATGTTGAGTTCCAGCTCTTCCAAGATCACGTCGTCTAGCTTTTCCGCTTCGGCAGAGATGATACCGAGATCAAACGTGATAACGTCCCGGGCTGCATCTCCGTACTCTTTGTCTGCAGACAACAACTTCCAATAGAAGAAGCCTCTTTGACGCAAGTCTGGGTCGTTGGCTTCTTCTGTTACCAATTTCAAAACCAAAAGAACAAGGTCCTCTGCTTCTTTGGCAAAGCACAAATACTGCTTTACAGAAGCGGTGAGTACAGCATTCTGCACTTCTGCGGAATCCTCTAAAAAGGAATCCACAAACCGGGAAAGAAGCTTTACGCAGTTTGGAACATCTTTGCAGTGTTGTCCAAGCATCCACGCTATGGCAGCTTTCGATTCGGGCTCGTCCATAAGCTCAACGTTCATCACCAAAGCTCGCACAAGATCTATATACTGGCCCGGGTACCTTCTGAGGATATTCTTGGCCACTATGGCGATTTCCTGGGCAACGTATGCGATGGAATGATCCAAAAGAGACAAAAGAACATTTACACACTCTTTTGCATTCTGTTCAAGCTTCACCGCAAGATTCCCCATGGCCCGTATAGCCTTTCTCACCATGGCCACGTCCACGTCGGTGGCGTATTCTTCCAACTCGCGCAAAACGGCTTCGATGTTTGTCTCGTCGGCCAAGAGGTATATGATCTCCAATTTAGTGTCTTTGACGTAGACGGTGTCTGAGTAATGGCAGAAGAACATAGTCACGTCGAGCTGAATGAGGCTGGGTTTACTCAGAAGGAGCAGAATCACATTGCGCAGAACGAGAAACTGCACTTCTGCGTTCTTGCTTAAAAGCGAGCCTAGAGAGTTGCCGATTCTTCGAGGAAGAGTAGGAATTTTATCCTGCGGGCTCTTTATATAGTTGCAACAGTACACAATCACTTTGAGAGCGTTACAGACCACTCCGGTATCCTGGTGCTGAAGAAAGGGGATGGTCAGATCCACCACTTCCATGGCATCGTCCTCTCTTTCCGGGACGTAGTTCATGACTGCGTTCAAGACGTAGCTCTGGCTAAAAGAGTTGCACAGAGAGAGCGATTCCAAAAGGGATACAACGTGGGCCTTGTCAAACGACAGTTTGAGTTGCGTGGTGCGTTCGGTAATGTCTACCAGGGCTGCCAGAGCTGAGCTTACAACCGTGAAATTCTCGTCGGTCAAAAGTTGATTTAAATGGGAAATCAGGTCTTTGGAACCGGCAAATTCAAACGAATATTCATAGATACGCGCACACGCAAAGGCACATGATTTACGCACAAAAGGGTCCGAATCTTGTAGCATACGTACAACGTTATTGGCACAGCACTCCATTACGGCTTCGCAGGGAACCGAAGATAGCGTTTTAATGGCCAAAGCTTTCAATGCAGGCGTATCGCTATGGAGATCTCGTTCTAAAAATGGAATAAACTGCTCCGCCATTTGAGGTTTGTTAGCACCGAAAGCTCTAAATAGATGGAAACACAGTTTCTTCGTTTCCAAATCTTCTTGCGGAGTTTGCTTTAGTAAATCGAGAACCTCAGGGAACATTGAAACCATTTCACCGTTGTTTATGGTGATGTTGGCTAGGATTTTCTTCAAGATGCCCAATCGTCTTCCAGAGCTTTTGTTTTTTCTTTGGGAGAGTTCATGCCGTAGCTCGGAGGATTTTGTCTAGTGTGAGTGATTTGAGAGATTGAGACGTACTTTTGTAAAGAGCTTTCCATCGCTCATTTTCCGTGTGTTCCTGGGGAGGTATATATATATACTATTTTTGGAGGGTATTTGGGAATTATGTGCATTACAATGTATATGCATGCATCATGCACGAATTATGTGGGTTGTTCTTAAAACTAGTGATTAATCTTGATCTCGACAAAGGGTACGGGCATAACGTCAATCATTAACATCTCTTTCCGGAGTATGGCTGAACTCATTACAGGAAGCAGTCAACAAAGCGTTCATCCATCTTCCAAGATCAATTTCCAGACAGCGCGAACGAAGCCAGTTTTGCTCCACTGCTTTTACTTCTCAATAATTCACAGAACAATCTCATCTGTGAAACTAATGACGTCGTGCGATCATTTCCCCTACGCTTCAATGATCGCACTCCCCTGATCTACAGACTATTAAATCTCTAAAGGTTTCAGGAGACGAAAATCAGCTTTTCTGACGAGTAAAACGTCGACTTGCTGGAATCTTGAAATTTGAACAGCCTGAGACGATATTTGTTGTGAAAAATTGATGAAATTGCCGGTGTACTTTCTCGTCATCCACGCTGTTATGAATGTAGAGCAAGGGTTCCTCTGTGAATGAAAAATCCTTTATCAAACCTCTGAACTCATCTTTCAATTGCCAGGATCAACATTGATGTCACGGCTGAGTTTGTTCCCTTCTTTTTCATAGGTATACCTCCTACAACCTCCGATTTGAAAGCAACCATATCAGATCAAACTCTTTACAAACAACGCACGGTTGAGAAAGCAAAGTGTTTTCTCAACAGATTGAGAAAAATGATTTCAAAGTTAACTGTTCATGTATCACGCCACTTACAATTGATGGAGAGAGAAGTTATGATTAGGTAAAGTGGAAATTTGCGAGGTGGAAGAGTTGGAGGTGGAAGACGAAGAGTTGGAGGATGATTGGGTTAATGCAGAAGAGGGCGAGTTAGTGATGTAAGGACTACGGACGTCTTTGTGAGCTAGGGCGATCTAATCAATTTGCAGGGGAAGACTTGAAAAGCAGCAGTTACCTCAATATTAAAAGTAGACGATATCTTCTCTTTCTCTCGCGATTGAGTTGACTTCTCCTTTCAATAGCTGAGACTGCTGGCGTACCTTTTGTCAAATTGCAATTTCCTACCTCTCTCTATTTGTCATTCACATCAGCTCAGGACCAAATGCTCCATGCGGATGGATGCATACGCATGCAGTAGGCTGCATAAAAACCGATTGTCATATGCGAACAGTTACACCAAAAGACCTCAACAGCAGTTGCTCCATGGGCCGATGAGGCCTGAATTCAAACCATGAACTCAAGCCTCCTCTAACAAGTATTCAGTCGACCGAAATGGGCTACGCCAAGTCCCATGTACTCAAATACGCACTAATCAATCAAAGGCAAGTATACTAATAGTCTGAACTACTATACTACTAACACATGGTAACCGACATGAATAACTATGCCCAACTTAACGACGGGGATTTCATCCGCGTATGTCAATAACATTCAAATCAATTACGCATCTCTACAACTGCATATCCCGCCGCATAACTCACAGAGCTATCTTTGATGGTCATTGCACGGCTGCTCTGAGAGTACCCCACCCACTCAACTCTTGCGGACCCTTCCAAAAGGGAAACAAGAGTTGTGAGCGGCTTGCATCCGCAGATTGTATTCATGGTTCGTTTCAGATACTTTTGCCATTCTCCAAGGTCAAGAGCAGAAATGTGCTCCATTCCCAGTCTGTCGAGCAGTTCAATAGATTTGTAAATGGGAAGGGAATGGTTACTCCGCAAAGACAAGATTGTAAAATCTGATGCTTGCGTATCGGTCGTATAGCCCGTATAAGTAAACCTCAAACCCCAGTGACAAAAATCTGTGCTCACGATGAAAGAATTACTTTCGTCTAACAAAAACGGTTTCAAGTACTCGGCAAGCTTCACGTCATCGTGTCTTCCGGAAACAAGAATCGGGACAACTTTTGGAATTCCTTGCTCAAGATTTTTAGTCATTTTGTATATAAAAGGGCAATGCATCTCCAATGAGTGCTCGTCTTCTTCATCGTAAACATTCATGGTTTTGAAAAAATCCGGGTATGTAACGCAAAGTTGCTCTACAAGTTCTGAATCGATGGGAAGGTTGCCGAATGGAGTTTCGTATGAATCAAACCCAGACAAGAGAACTTCTCCTCCAAAATATGTATGATGAGATGGACCTAATAAAAAGACTCGTTTTCTAGTGTTAGATTATTAAACTCCTCAAACTCACACTTTGGACGTATCCCAAGCTCCGTAGGCTTTAGCCATAGTTTCCCCGGAGTATGCGTATCCTGCATGGCTTTTGTTAGTGGGTGATTAAAGTTACATACGGTCCAATGATAATGCGGGCACCTTTTTCCGGGGGATTCACATCTTTTAAAAAATTTTCAATCTCAGCTTCAAGACGGACTCCGTCTGAGGCGTACCAAGACCCTGAGTGAGTAGCTGTTCTTATCATGTTTCTTTATGCACTCAAATATATATATAGCTTCGAAAATATATAGCAACGCTCTCAACATCACTTATGAACCAAAATAGAAAGGAAGTTGAGCCCCTTTTTAAGCATTTATGTTGGTCTGTGAAGCTTACCTTTGAGGCTCACCTGATATTATCCTTCATGCTTTCCGGAGTATAAAGGTTTGTATATCCTCCATGACTTCCAAAGTCCGGATATATCTCAGTAATCATATACCCGTCCTATCAGATTCAGTTTAGATTGGGTTTAAAACCTCTTAAAAGCGTACTGCCTGTTGATGACACGGTTATTGTTTTGCTCACTATAAGAATCGAATCCCAATGTGTGAGAAGTAATAGAGAGGAGTCTGCGCATATTTTGTATGGGTTGAACTAAATACATTGGAAAGGGTAGGCGGGATGATCTTATCTAGGATCATGATACATTCAGGTAGAGACTGATTGAGCCAAAGATGCATTAGCTTGTATTCCTCAGAACAATCAAATGATCTGGAGAGAGAAATAGCCACTTCCGTCATGACATGTTGTTTTCTTGAACTAGCATCGAAAAAAAATTATAAGGACAAATAAGTTGAATCTTTGGAAATAGAGACGGATTACAAAGACTTCTGGTGCGTACTCTACTAAAAGCTTGATCAACTCGCTTGTAAGTCTCCAGTCAACCAGTCAACACCCCTTTCGATTCTTAATCTCACAGTTTTCTCTATCAAAGCCTGCATCAAGTTGATCCACCACATATGGTTTATACAGACCTTTATCGTAACGGGTCCACAATGCGCTACTCTATAGTTCTGAGCATCAACTAGTCAACCTCCTTTTTCGTTTCAATTTCAGAGATTTACAAAAGTCTTCACGGAGCTACAGAGAATGTTGTGTTTCAACCAGGCTTGGACAGCGAGTTGGCTTGGCTGAATTGAAACCCACCGTTTTCCACCACTGATTTTTTCGAGAGTTTCAGAGCGTGATTTGGTGAGTTCCGCAAAGTGACTAAAATGTGCGTGGGGAGAAATTCTCTTCAAAGACGCAGGAGGACAGGTACAGGAGAATGAACGTTTTGGGCAGCAGATCGTGAAAACTGATTCACCAAGGATTGTTGCAGCTTCAGGTTTTTTTTTTCTAGTGCCGAGTATTGATAGTGAGGGTTCTATGGGCGCTATTATTTGGACTCACTCAAACTTATAAGGAATAAAAATGCTACGCATGCATCTTCATGCACTTATATGGAACAGAAGTTCCAACAAGTATCAAGCATTCAACACACCCTTTTTTGAATACCTCTCCAGCAATATCTTTTGACTATGTAGAAAACTTCAGGTGCTATTGAACGACACATACTTTACAGTTTGATCGCAAAATCTCATTCAATTAAAATCATCGATCGTAACAGATCGTGGTATGTGGTTAGTAGTTTTCAATATATTCTCCTCCCTGATATGAGGATTACACGCCCTATTTATAGTGCGCTGTGCGTGGAAGGCATGCATGATTATGCATGATGACGGCGTCAGGCTTCACCAAGAACCTGTGTTCTGACAGATTGTACAAAGAAACTAAGAAAGACTGCAATTCCAGTACATCACAATCATTACAACTGACAATCCTTGTAGAGGATCTTTGTAGAGCTAACCACTGGCCCAATATGATGAATTTCTCTCTAAATTTCCGCTCATCCATAAAGACACAATTAATCAACTGAGTTTTGGAGGTTAGCTGTTAGTTGTTCTCATTGTCAAACTGCGGTAAGGAATTCAGGGTTCAGCGAAGCTGGTAGAACCTTTGGACTCTGTTTGAGGATCGTGCTATCTGCATTCTCGACTGCACTTTTCACCAAAAGGTAGATCAGGAGATGGTTATGGAATAGTTTAGTCGAAGTCGAGAACAACAAAACTTGGATTTTTGCATAATGCCTTTTAGAGCAGGAGACATAGTTTAGTTGACTCGAGTGTATATTTGATAAAACGGGTACTATGGGCACTAAGATATATTCGGACTCACTCAAAGTAATGAGAGATATAAAAGCTATTTATATAGTCTAGCGTGCATGAACGATATGCATCTTCATGCACTTCATGTCACGTGAGCTTTATATGGAACCTGAGTAATATTCCATGAGCTGGTTAGAGAATACAAAGTTACATTAAACAGGGAACCGGAACCACAAGCAACCTGGAGCTGAACAAAGGAGACTACTCAGAATCATAGTACAAGTAAAGCGGTCAATAGCTGCTGTATCTTGTAAACAGTGAGGGCTGGGACCGTAGGTGGAGGTCTTTTAGTCACCTCGTTAGGTCCACGGAGCTCTCCTGGGACATACTTGTTGATAAAAAGCTGTATTGTAGACTATAATGCAGGTCCGACACATGGGATGATAATATTCCAATCTGTGTCAATAGATGCCAAGAGGGTACATCTACTATATATGTGTGCACATCTATTATCTACAGTATGGCATCAACTCTACAAGACACCTATCGCTTTCGATAAAACATCAATTACACTAGTAAGGCAAAGGTGGATTTGCAGTGCTATCTATATCTTTTTCATCTCCTCAGTCTCTAAAACTCACCCTTCAGTAACTCTCATCGAAATAACATCCCATAAGAATACCTCACATTAAATCCATTCAATCTATACCTACTCAAGATCCGACTCCTCCTCCGAGTCTTCATCACCGGACACCTGTTTTGTTTCGCTCTCCTTTCTCTCCATGAGGGCCTGTAGCTCTGCGTCCTCTGTAGCGGTGACAGCTTTAGGCGCCATGGTGATGTTGCAATTTCCGCCCCGCTTGGAGATGGTGTCGCTAATCTTGGAAATGGCCTCTTCCAAAAGAGCCACACCGGCAGCTTTATCGAGAGACTGGGTGGTTATGACGTAAAGAGGAGCAGCCACTAGTTTGACTCTTACTGGGGAGTCTTCTGAACCGGTAGCCTCTGCTGCGGTAAGAGCCTCTTTGATGGCATCGATTCCCTCGTACGAAAAACAAGAAACTTCCACGTCCGCACGACACTTTATAGCCTGAGGAGTTAGTCTACGAGATATATAAGATTTGAGCTCTTCCATCACGTCCGGGCTAACCCCTTCAAGACTGTCCAAGACGGACTTGTCTGTGATGGAGATTTTGAAAGTATCGTACGAATGGCCGAATTTGGCACTCAGAGGCCATCCGACAGTTTTATAAAGAGACTCAAGGGGGAGTTGAAACTTCTCAGCACAGTGTCTCAAGATTGAGTGAACAGCCTTGGATTTGTTGTATCTCTCTTCGCATTTACTGATATCTTCACTTGAGACTCTTCTCTTGGAAAGATCAATGTACCCCTTTTCCTTGTCTACCCTCAAAACAACCGCCACTTCGTTCTTACCCACTCGAATCAATTTCTGGATCGAACGGATTCTTCTTCTTGAAAGCTCCGATAGTAGAACCATACCTTCAATGTTGTCGTACTCAAGCAGTCTCACATAAGCACCCATCTCAGCAATCTGCTGCACGTTCACCATCACAACCTCATCAACTTCAGGGTATATGTTTTCGTAGAATCGACAATCTGAAGTGCTCATCGTGACAAATTTTTCAGTTTAGGGTGGTGTGGGGATGTGATGTTGGGGAGGGTTCGAGTCGGAGCGTTGTGATTATCTCGCGATTATCTCTGAAGCGAAGCGGAAGAGATATCGTGAGTATCGAGACGCAACACTATGTGTTTCTATTATCAATGAGTGGCGAAATGGCGAAATATTATGTGCCTTCTTCCACATAGTATTTAGGTACCGATTATAAATGGCATGAGATCCTTACTCTCCCTCTCAGTTTCCAATCTGTCCACTACACGAAAGTCTTTTCAAATGACTCTTTGAGCTTAAAAAGATGATAGAAAAGATGAGTTACTGTAGTTGAAAGATTTTCCTTGAGGGTTGAAGTGTCTCTTCTTTCAATTGGAATTCCACATTGAATTTTTTTGTGAGATGTATAAGATGTACCATCTCTTGGTATTTACGAACACGTAACGAAAAACTGGAATATAAATAGCAGCTCATCCTATGTGATTCGTGCCTGCATTCAGAATCATATAGTGTACAATACAGCTCATTTCCAACAAATATGTTCCAACAGAGGTTCCTGGACTTGACAAGTACAAGATCTCTACTTACGGTCACAGCCTTCGCGTCGTAACTCTTAGAACATAGAACATCTGGTCCCATGAGATCAGTGTGGTTGCATCTTTTCAATACAATGAAAGATTCTCTTTGTGAGGGTAAGTTGGACTAGCCTGTCCAAGGGCCTAGATGTACCCATTCATGTACAAGAAAGACTGATAAATATGGCTGACACGGTGATGTCCGGTTGCGACGAAGGGTATGGAAATAACATCAACCAATAATATTTCTCTCCCGAGTTTGGCTGAAGCCCTCCAGGAGCCCGTAATCAGGACACTCACTCAACACTAAAGCGTCCCATTCAACTTCCAAGTTCTATTTCAAAATAGCGCGAAGAAAGCCTCTTACGCTTCAATGATCTCACTCGACAATCCCCAGACTAATGTCATCTGTACAAAAATAAATTTGTCGGGTCGTGCAATCATTTCCGCTATGCTTCAATGATCCCACTCCTCTGAATCACAGACTTTAAAATCTTTAAAGGTTTCAGGAGATCGAAAATTGGGTTTTCTGACAAGTAAAACGTCCACTGCTTCTGGAACATTTGAAAGATGAACAGCTAAAGATGATATTTGTTGGGAAAAATTAATGACATTGCCGGCCTACTTTAGTTGTTTGCCGTGCCTTCTTATCATCCAAACTGTTATGAAGGGAGAGCAACGGGCAACAAGAAGTTCCTCTGTGAATGTCAAATTCTTTATCAAACCTCTGAACTCATCTGTCGAAACAACCATACCTGGATGAAATTCTTTACAAACGTAGCAAGGTTGGGAGGGCAGAGTGTCTTCCTCAGACAATGAGAAGAATGATTCCAGAGCTAACAATTGATGAGGAGAGAACTACTGATCAGGAGAAAAAGAGGTTTGCGAGGTGGAAGAGTTAGAGGTGGAGGACGAAGAAGAGAAGGACGATTGAAGAAATAAATAAGAGGATGAGTCAATTGAGAAACTACAGACGTCATCTTCAGGTGGGGACGTCTGATCGGCTTGCAGGGGAACATTGTGAGAAGCAGCACTTGCCTGATTATGAGAAGATTTACGTCTCTCACGCAGTATTGTCATTCTCTCGCGAGTGAGTTGACGTCTCCGATCACTAGCAGCAGAAACAGAAGGGTCAGCTGTAGGAGCAGTACTTGAAGCTTTGAGAAAAAAAAAAATATAAGATACCAAAAGAAACAGGCTTAAGTAGTTACCAAGATTAGTATCGAAGGCTGAAGTGAATAACTTCCCGTTCTGCAAGATGGTCATCATTACGCGAAGTAGAGGTTACGCACATACGTACGTTATCAAGTAGGCTGTCGTTTACGTATAGCATGCAGCAGTCGAGAAACTATAAATGATTACTTGATGGAATAACATGGCGTAGATCATAGGATGATGACAAAGAATGAAGTAACAAGGAGAAATGTTGTGAGATTGAGTTCTAGAGCCTATTCGAGGAGCCAAGGTGTTTGGATGGGTAACACAATCTGCGTTTCAAAATTTGCGTTGCGAACAAGCGCATCCTTACATATGCTTTTTGCTGTGGAATAAATTATAGCTTCTCAGCTTACGCTTCGTCGCAATGAACATAAATAGAGCTACGCGTACAGTACACACAGAATTCTCAGCTTCTCAAAACGCACTTGTAAAAAGATAGAAAAGAATCCCGATGATGTGGCCACAAATTCGACTCGAGATTATCTCTGAAGCGATCATGTGCAACAACAAAAATCACATAATCCCTGAAGGCATTAAACCCAGGCCCATGCCCTCCTCCAGATCTTTGAAATCTCATCAAAATCACCCCGATGAGATGGGTTCCCGCATAAGGATTTGTGTACCTTTATGATCTTTTCAACAAATGATTCTGTCCGTAGGCATTCCTATGCAAATGTACGCCACAGAGCTCTTTCTCTTCCTGTATTCAATCACATCCATCCAACGTGTTCTCATTTTGCATAGACTCAAACAGCTGACTCATTTGGAAAAGAGATATCCGTAGACATTTTCTACTCCCGCTTTCGATGGCAAGATCACTTTTTGCTTAATGGATTACTCTTTCAATATCGATGAAACATTGATTCTCACTTTCAGCATCTGGCACCATCATCATTGTCAGGAGCTCTATATAAATGATGCCCTCATGGTAAAACAGGCATTAATACCTAAGCCCTGATGCAACTCTTCAATCAAGCTCGAGCTTCGGCGTTCCGAGTATGGCTACCTACTCCGATCAATGTGGTGTCGTCCATCGCAGAGTAAACTCACGAATACCGTTTATTATGGGTCACTCGAAAACGTACCCAATATCTAGAGCTGCGCAATCTTCTACATTGTGCAAAGTGAAATACAATCTTTGAGAGAAAAGAGCGCCCCGTGTATAATTATCGGTAACGCCATGACATTTAAGAGGAAACTCCCTTTATAAGGGACACATTTACAGATGTGAAATCAGTTTGTAAGGCCCTAGGTACGAGCTTTGATTAGCCAGTCGCCACAACTTTGAGCCGAGACGAGCCAAAGTTTCCTCTGCATTCGGGGATGGGTGATGGGTCTCGTCCAGAACTCAAAGCTCCGGCTTCTCCCTCAAGACTAAAGCGTAAGGCTGATGACCGAATTGGTCGACAATGATCAGATTATCTCTCATGTAGACCAAGCTGATAAAACGGGTAATATGGGCACTAAGATATATTCGGACTCACTCAAAGTAATGAGAGATATAAAAGCTATTTATATAGTCTAGCGTGCATGAACGATATGCATCTTCATGCACTTAATGTCACGTGAGCTTTATATGGAACCTGTTCCAACACAAGCTGATACTACTCCTTTCGCTTGAAGTAAAAGCGACAAACCTCATTGCCTCATTCAGTGAAATGTCATCCAGCGAATGCTAGGGTCTGAATGTTTGGTAGGGTCAAGCATAGTAGTGTGACGTAGTGTCACGTTGTGTCATGTCTTTCATGTGTCCCAACCTTCTGACAGTTCGACTATTTGTTCTGGATTATAGAACAGCTACTTCTATCCAGTCAAAGCGGAATGAGACAAATGTTAAAATCGCCAAACGCCATTTTAAAGAAGTCTCAAAACGTAAGATTCACGATAGACAACAAAGAACTTCTATAATGCCTTTGTCGCTCAGTGTGCAATCCCTTCAACGGACAGTGAGGTATTGTTACGTAATGCACAGCAATTGATGGAGGCGAAGATGGATACTGCAATATGAGACCATTTTCTCTTCGCTTGATTGAATGAATAACTCTGCTAGCTACACCTTGTTAAAGATCTGTTCAAGTGGATCTGAGGCCTAACACTTGTAAGCTTAACAGTATTGATTAGCCTCCCATCATTGGATTGCTTACACTATTGTGATTCCATTCACGCCAATTCAATGGCTTACTGCGCATCTTATACCAAGTTGCATCGTTTGAACCTTTACTTTTGAACCCTATAGCTGAAAAGAGCTGGACTAATGTTCATCAAGAAGTCAATTTGTCCGTGTTACTTGAGTCAGTTCAGTCTATATCTCTGATTTATACAACTCGACACACTTTTATTGACATATGTGAGCAGTCTCGTGAGTTTCAAAGCATGTTTTTACTTTATGGTTTATGGGATGGACTCAGCAATATGTATCTTCATGCGCTTTCACTTTGTTAAGTCTTTGACTTCCGTATGCCCACCTATCATCCACCCTTCTAATAGACTGAAAAGTCGCTCGATGGTAAATTGATCGTTGTATACCATCTAATCGAAGCGGTTATCATCTCTTCCGCTTCGCTTCAGAGATGATCTTCAGAGATCATCAAAGGTCCTCGTACCCTGTGGCAACAAACGCCCTGTTGAGAAAAGTCTTCCACAGTTCCCTCAAACCTGCCCTCTCCTTCTTGGACTTTTTCTTGCCCTTATCACCAAGTCTCTGGCCAAGCTCGATCCAGTCCTTGACAAGCAGAGAAGACATCTGATACGAGCTGTCGTCTGTAGCATATTGCAACTCGTACTTGAAAGGCTCCCCTGCGTTGATCGCTGACAGATTGGCAAAGTACTGAACATATCTCTGCGGAGAGAAAAGCTGCTCGATGTACGCAGGACCCAAGGGGGTCCCCTTTGGCATTTTGCGAGGCATAGAGTTGTCCTTTTTCAAAGCTTTGAAATCACTTTCAGAAGCCTCCTCCAAAAGATCACTCACATTGTACTCCCAAACCCGCAAACCGGGATTAAAAGTAGGAACCACGCTTGGTCCCACATGCGCTATAGAGTATCTTTCGTAATCATCACTTTTCAGCTTGCGGTACATCTTCCGTACCACCTCTTCCATGTACTGTACCTTGCCGCTTGGGGCTCCTCCCTTCAAGTGAAGCTCAGAACCATGGAAAGTGCCATCCGACACTTCAGACGGGTACACGATATCCGAATCGAGTGGAATGAAATGGTCAATGTTCATATGGCCGAAAAGCGACCCAATAATCACATCTCTATACTCGTGAGTCCACGCGGTAAATTTTCGCAAACAACTACTATCGTAATTCTTCTCATTAGGCGGAACGTGTCCCGATAACCAAACCTTCATCTTTCTATCACGCATCTCCTGCAGAACCACGCCTAGCCATTCGAACAGTCTGTACCCCGGCTGGCTGCGCTTATCGCAGTTGTCTACAAGGGGATTGGCCTGGTAGAGATAGAGGGTGTTGATAGACAACACGGCTAGCTTATTAGGAATAACCTCTACGTAGAAATAAGCTCCTCTAGTGAATACATGAAGCTGTTCTGGAGGAACGTAGTGACGCCATATTCTCCAGAATTCTCTCGTTTGGAGAGTCGGGCCGGGCGCAAAAAGATTGTGCGGAAACACATCGTTGTTCCCTATGCTGGGGATGAGTCTTATGCGTCTGTCCCATGGATCCACGTCTAATTCGTCATCGTCTTGAAACGTTTCCGTCATCATTTGAGCGATTTCCTCGTTCATCTCAAAGATGTCCTGCTCTAAACGAGGATGCGATCTATCGTTGTCGTGACGGACATTATCGCCTGTCCAAATTACAAAATCTATATGATCTTTTAAATTCTCTCGCACCCACTGCAGTGTTTCTTTAACCAATTTCATTGGAGAGTCACATCCCAGCATGGCGTCTCCGTATTCCGATGCGTCTCCGTGCTTACCGTTATGACAAGCAGACGAGATGTCCCCTCCTTCTTTGTAGAGCGGGTCCGGATGGAGATCCGTTATGTGGAGAAACCTTCCATGCAGAGATCTCTTCTTTCCGCTCTGCAGGGAAATTGTGACCGGCTCTCTCTCTGTGAGATTCAACTGACTGAGATGACTGGAGGGGAAAGCGTCAAGGCATTGACACAACCCAATAAATACACTAAGGAGAAGTGGGAGTTTCATGGTGTATGGGTGTCATCCCACGTTGTTGATTCTCTCTTTGATGTAAAATTTACTTTTTTAAGAGGAAGGTTTGATGAGATGAGGGACCAGCCATGGCTGGGTCACCTTCATCATGGATCGGTCTCACTGGGGAGCTACTGCTATTCTCGTTAGTTGCCATTGTAGATGGGTGTAAAATAGGTATTATCTTCTATATAGAGAAACACCCAAGTTGTCCGGATTGAATTGGATTGGATAGCATACCATAGCATAGCATTGCATATCATACTTGAGAGGAATGTTGCCTCTACATATACCGCCAGTAGTTTGCTGCCAATTCTCCCTTTTATGCAATATGCATAGTGCCTTGTCATATTGGCCAATCAGTGTTGTCTGTGTATCCAAACCGAGGGCGCGAACCCTCGGTATGGTGTCTTATGTAATAAGGACTGGGGCTATGATGATATTGGCCCGACAACTGATATCTGGCTAGATGACTAGGCAAGAACTTCACCCATGGGAGAT
>JAJLWQ010000429.1:0-23477 GCA_030570875.1 Citeromyces matritensis | reverse complement strand
AACAATGGACCCCGTCGACGACATCAACATTGACGACATTGACTTTTCCGACTTGGAAAAAAAGTATGACGTCACTCCCGACACTCTCTCCTACCTCGACAAGTACATTGTAGTCGATGGAGCGCCTATTGCTCCGGAATCAAAGGCTCCGGTACTGGCAAAAGTGTTGCGTAAAATCTTCAGCGAGTGCGGCGAGATCCCAGAAAAAGGAATTCACTTACCTGTAGCTTCTGGGAAGACCAAAGGCTTTGTGTTTATTGAGTACACAACGTCTGCTGCAGCCGATCAGGCCGCTGCCAAGTTGAATGGAAAAAAGTTGGATGTCAAGCATCGTCTTTTGGTGAACAAACTCTCCGACGTGGAAAAATATGCTGGAGAAGATGTTTCTGAAGAGTTCCAGGAACCTGAACTTCCAAAATTCATCGATACATCTCATCTAAGAGATTGGCTTCAAGATCCTCAAGGACGCGATCAGTTTGCCCTCCAATTTGGAGACCGTGTTGGTGTTTACTGGAACAAAAAGCAGCTTCCTGCTGTTCCTGTTGTAGAGCCTAGACAACACTGGACATCGACTTATGTCAAGTTCTCTCCCAAGGGTTCGTATCTGTTTTCTGTTCATCCGCAAGGTGTTCAGGCTTGGGGAGGACCTAATTTCGAGAGCTTTCAGCGTTTTATGCATCCGGACGTTCGTTTGATTGATTTCTCTCCATGTGAAAAGTTCCTCGTGACTCTATCTCCACAACCAATCGTGGCCCTCTCTGAAGACCACCCTCAGTTCAAGAGCTATCCTTTCAAGAAACAGGATGAGGGCCACCAACTTGTTATATGGTCGATTTCTTCCGGACTCCCTGTTCGTACGTTCGCATTGCCTCCGCACCTGAAAACCGCAAAGGAAATGCAATGGCCGCTGATCAAATTTTCGCACGACGACGCCTACTGTGCTCGTCAAGGGCCGGATGCCATTGCCGTTTACGACGTTGAGGATGACTTCCAGTTGCTGGACAAGAAGCTGGTTCGTGTAGAAGGATTGGCCGATTTTGAATGGGCTCCGAACTATGTGACTGACAAATCTCGCGATTCTCGTCACGTGATCTCATACTGGACTCCTGAAATGCCTAATCAAAGTGCTCGTGTTGGTGTGATGACTATCCCATCCAGAGAGGTTTTGCGTACCGTCAACTTGTTCCAGGTCTCCTCCGTCAAGATGCACTGGCAGGACGAGGCCAAGTATCTGTGCTGCAAAGTGGACAGACACACCAAGAGTAAAAAGACTCACTTCACCAACCTTGAGCTTTTCCAACTGTTTGAAAAAGATGTGCCCGTTGAAAAAATCGAGTTCAAAGACTCGGTTAACAATTTCGCATGGGAACCTCGCTCAGACAGATTTGTCACTTTGTCAAGAGATGACTCTGTCACTGATGTGTCAGCAGCTGTGCCCAGAAACACTCTTTCGTTTTTCGCACCAGATATTGCCAAGAAGGGATCTGCTACCAAATGGATTAACTTTAAACAGTTTGAAAAGAAACACTACAACACCCTTTTGTTTTCTCCAAAGGGCAGATTCCTTGTTGCAGCCACCGTAGCTTTGTCGTTGATCGAAAAGTCCAACACAGAGATGGATTTCTATGACATGGATTTCGACGGTCCCTCTGAGGAAAAATCGGTGTACGCAAACGTGAAGGCTCTGGCTCACAACGAACACCCAGGTTTGACCGATGTGGCTTGGGACTCCTCTGGAAGGTTTGTTTCTGGATGGGCTTCATCCTGGAAGGTAAAGATTGAGCACGGGTTCAAGATTTACTCGTTTGTAGGAACTTTGGTGAAGGAGGAAGCTATTGAGCAGTTCAAATCTTTTATTTGGAGGCCAAGACCCGCTTCTCTGTTGTCTGCAGCAGACAGAAAGAAGGTGCGCAAGAACCTGCGTGAGTACTCTGCACAGTTTGACGAGAACGACGCAATGGAGGCAGATGCAAAGACAAGAGAAGTTATTCTCTCGAGAAGAAAGATGCTTGAAGACTGGACCTCTTGGAGATCGCAGGTGGAGGAGAAGTTGCATCAACTGCATCTGGACGGAAATGGCGAAAGCCCCAAAAGAGAGGAGTCGATCGAGGAGATCAAGGAGGAGATTCTAGAAGAGAAGGAGGAGTTGTTGGAGTAGTGTCTGAATATACTTATACGTTAACTTTAACTTGCCACAATGTAAATGATGTGGTGGCATGATTTAGGGTATCAATAGACGAGCTTTTAAAATTTTGTTTTATTCTGCCAGTATAACAAAGTTGCTGTTACAATGATTTGGCCACTGCTGAGTAGAATGCTCCAGATTGATTGAGAAAACCCTTCCTCACCTCTCCCAGATACACCCTCAGTTATGAAAGGAAAGCGCAAAGGCAACTCATTATCTTCGACAGAAACTCCCGGGATGTCAAATCATTTCACCTCATTTTCCATCAATTCTATCCCTAGAAAAGAAGGTGTCCCAATGGAGCATTGAGGGATGAAAGCATAAGAAGCAAAAAAAACCTCACAGTCTCCAGTAGAGGTGGCAAATCTCGATAAAAAGAAACTATCGGATGGTTATCAAACAACAAAATACTTACAACAAAGAACAATCCAAAATTCTGCCATCTATAATATATGCCTAATCTGCCACCTTAGTCCTTAGTTGAAGTCCATGCCATTTTTTAATCTCATCCTTCAAAATATCATTTACAAGTCTGTGCTGCTTCACCATCGTCATGCCCTTGAAGCTCTTACTCTCTATCAAAATTGCAAACATTGATCCACACCCACCGGAAACGTCTCTGACGTCCAGCACTTTTGGATCGAGCTGCTGCTTCAACATTGTGTACACCTTTGCCTCGTAGTCACCCATCGCCGGCACATTTGATTGCCAACGAACCAAACTTTTTGGTACTCTCGCTATCGTCCTACCAAACATGACGAATTAATAAGTACGTGATGGTGTCTGGATGCAGTAGGAGGATGACAGACCAGTCTAATCGTGAAAGTGACGACTGCTCCCTTTCAAAAATCCCTTTGCTCAATGTGATCTACTTCCCCTTCATCACGTAAAATTTGTGGTAAATCCCGTTTATACGCATAGCACTCTCACCCTGCATCACTTAATGTCCATTTGTCATCCTCTTTATTTGGTCAACCTCATTCTGCAGAGCCTGCAAGTCTCCCAGGATAGTTGGCTGTTGAAAGGAGGACGTGCGGGGCCTGGGAGGAGCCGGCGGCAATGGAGATAGTCGTTGTGTGTCTGAAGTAATCCTCACGCGCGGCGGAGGAGGTGGAGGTTTCGAAACGGGCGAAGAGTTCGACCGATGACGTGGAGGCGGAGGAGGGGGCATGGTTTTCTGTATAAAGTGATTAGCACTTCCTGTAGCAGTAGGAACCAGTGGTTCCGGTGTAGATTGTATAAAGTGATTAGCACTTCCTGTAGCGGTAGGAACCAGTGGTTCCGGTGTAGATTGTATAAAGTGATTAGCACTTCCTGTAGCAGTAGGAACCAAGGGCTGTGGTGTAGAATGAATTTGAGGCAATGTTGTACTTTCGATATGGCTTAGATGCTGAAAATGAGAGAAAGAATCTTTCATATCGCGTAGCTCTGCTTCTTCATCTTCGTCTTTGTTCACTTTACCCAGCAGCTGGTCCATAGGAAGTGACAAGTCGAGCTTGCCCTCCACCTCGATTTCAGGAGGTGGCTGCGGGTAGCTGCTTGGTTCTATGACAATCTCGTCAGAAAACTTGACAGCCTTGCCATTTTTTTTCCGCTTGTGAGTTGGTCTGTGACCCGTGAGCATGAACTGAGTGAACGAGTCGAGATCCAGTTTCTCCTGCATCGTCAAGTCGGTCTGCTCTGGTTCTGGGCTATCGTGGGATCGCTTTGAGAGAATAGAGAGCGGCTGAGGGATTGGTGCGCCCTCTTGAACCATTCGCCGAGTAGGATTAGCATCCGAGTCGTACAACGAGTGAGAGATCAATCTCAAGAGAGCGAAAAACTGACCGATATTGATGGACTGAGCGCTTTTGGAAAACATTGCACTCAGCACATGTTTTGTTGTTTCCTTTATTTCGAAATTCGACAAGAATTGGAAAACATCTTTTAAAGTGACGGTGGAGATCTTGGTTTGAAGCAAGTGTTGCTTCCTTTGGACAATGTGGTTGTACCACCGCAAATAGGTTCTAGCCTCTGTCTTTGTGAGTTTGTCCAGTGTCAACGATAACGGCACGGACGGGTCGTCCTGGTGGGCAGAGTCTGGTTTTTGGTATAGCAAAGTATCGCTATCGCCTCTTTTCACTGCTTGGGGCGAGTCCGACTCGATGTGGCCTATATCGCAGTGGATCGAGCCATTAATCTGATCAAACAAGGCGTTGAACCGGGTGAGATGTTGAGGCGTTTCGTCGGGCGGGGTCGAAATTGCACTACCAGCAAACGACACTGGAGGCGGAGGGGACTTGACGCTCGAAGACCGTTGCGGAATAGAAAGCCAGTCCATATTTGGGCTTTCCTGTGGCATGATGTAAATTGGTTATAAATTGCGTGCATATCATGAAGCGAGCTTTTGATGCAGAAAGTGAAGACGAGTCAGATCACGAAAAGGCTTATGAACAACATATTAGAATAGCACGAGAGAAAGCGGCTAAGCAGGAAGTTACAGCTGTGGAGTTTGACTTTGATGAAGCGTACGAGAAGCCAGCTGTGGGTCCAAAACCAACAGGACCAAAGTACCTCGATAGAATCTTGGAAGCTAAAAGGACTCGGGAGCTCGATCGCGCAGATGCGCAGACTGCTAAATTGAAAAGGGAGAGGCTTTTGGAGGGAGACCAGTTTAAGGATAAAGAGGAGTTTGTTACCAGCGGGTATAAAGAGTATGTGGAAAATGTGAGCAGGGAAACGACAGTGGGAGGAGTTGTGGAGGAGCCTATACAGGGTGTTGTTTTGAAAACAAAGTCTCTCAAGAAGGATGAGGTGGCACCTGCGATTTCGCAGAGCGAAAAAATACGGCAAGCCAAAGAGAGGTATTTGATGAGAAAGAGGGGTGGTGATCATTGAAGCGTAGCGGAAATGATCGCAAGATATCATTGGCTTTGCAGATGAGATTGGTCTGTGAATTATCGAGTGAGATCATTAGCGTAGCTGATGGCACAACGAGATGGATTCTCTTTTTCACCGAGAGATTGGTTTGTGTAGAGTGAGATCATTGAAGCGTAGCGGAAATGACCACACGACGTCATTGGTTTTACAGATGACATTGGTCTGTGGATTATCAAGAAGTGAGATCATTGAAGAGTAAGAGGCTTCGTTCGCGCTATTTGGAAAGTGAACTTGGAATTTGAATGTGTGAACACTTTAGTATTGACTGGGTTTCGTGATTACATTTTCTTATAATGGCTTCAGCCATGCCCGGGAAAGAATATATAATGGTTGATGCTATGCCCATACCCTTCGTCGCAACCGGACATCACCGTGGCAGCCATATAGTATCCTCACATCATCGAAGTGCATATTCTCAACACGGGCTACACAAGGTTTGATTTTGTAGTGGTAACACGCTCAAGGCCAATTAGGGTTTTCTAGGTTCAATTCCTGGATGAGCCGTTTTTAGGTGTTCATGCTACGTTTCCCAATCTGAAGTATACAACCTTCTCTCGCTGTACTGTCCAATGAGGTTCAAGGACCCTTGAAGACACTCCTTGGTTTGAATGCCACCTTTATTAAGCGCTTTGTTGAGGCTGTCACAGCCAAACAACATAAATCTTTTGGCCCTCCTGCTCTTACCACCAATAGCATCGTCGCGAAAACCGAATTGTCCCACCCAATCGTAGAACCCCAACCAACGGTGGGGAACACGGAAAACGCCGAGAACCGTTAGGTATAGAAAGGACGTGATAAGTACATACGATAAGTCGTCCAATTTCACTTGGGGAGCGGTTCCTCAAGAGTAGGTTACACCGATGTTGTTGTCTCTGGGATGATGGACAATTTTCCATTCACAGGTGGTGAAGGAGAAGTGATTTCCAAGGAAGGAGAAGGTTGATTTGGGAGTGAGGTTGACTCCGACACAGGGGGTGTCAGTCGTAATATCCATAGAGTCAGTTTCTGAAGTTCTTTTACTGCACTGCCGGTGCGATGTCTCTCCGGTAATGAAGAAGAGAATAAGTCAATGGAGGGACTACAGACGTCTTCGTGAGGTAGGGAGGTTTGATCGGCTTGCAGGGGAGGATTGTGAGAAGCAGCCGTTACCTGATTATGAGAAGTGGACGATTCACGTCTCTCACGCATTCTTGTCATTCTTTCGCGATTGAGTTGAGGTCTCCGTTCGACAGGGTCTGTTTGTTCAGTAGTGACGACCAATTGTGTACGCCTCTCACGCTGTTTTCTCTTTCTCTCGCGATAGAGTTGAGGTTTCCGTTCACTAGCTGTAGAAGCAGAGGGGTCAGCTGTAGGAGCAGTACTTGAAGGAGGTGGAACGACCAGCCTTCAGAAAAGAGAATAAAGAAAGAGAAAAAGGACAAGCAAAAGTAGTTACGAATTTAAGTTTCGACAGTTGATTTAAATGATTTTCCGTTTCGCAAGAGTGGAAGGTCACCATTATAAAGTAGAGGTATATTATCGAGTCCGCCATCGTTGGCGTGTAGACAATGCCGCAGTCGAGAAAGTATAAATGATTGCATTATGATAGGACATGGCGCAGATCATAGGATGACTACAAAGATAGAAATGACAAAGGGAAATATTGAGAGATTGGGTTCTGGAAACTATTCAAAGCGCAAAGGTGTTTGGATGTGTTTGCGTTACACATATGCCTTTTGCTAATTATAGCTTCAGCTTACGCTTCACCGCGAATATCCTCTTTCATTCAAACCATTTCTCTGGATCTCATAAACATCTTGTGCAACTCTCTCTCTCATCACCTCACAAATACCTTGTGCAACTCCTCCGCAAGCTCATCCATGCGGCCTTGTCTTTGGAAAAACTCATCCTCCATCTCAGTCAGTCTCTTTCTTTTTTTTGGTTTCCCAGCTTTTGCATCGGCTAAATTCTTGGCAGACTTTCCAGACTTCAACTTCCCGGCGGGCTGAGTATACCCCTCTGATAGATCCCTCAAAAGCTCCTTCAGCTCATCCGCTCCTATTTTCTCCTCCGACATGTGTGGGGGAAGCTCATGATCGTCACTGCTGAAAAGAAGCTTATCCTCTATCTTCATGTAGTCAGCCTCAAACTGTTTGCGTTCTTTTAAAGTCTTGAGCAAGTTGAGTTTCTTCTTGAGCACTTTACGCAGGTTTTTGAACTCTGCCTCGTTTTTCGAAATCTGCAGATTAACAAGTAACTCTCTGGATGTTTTATCAAGATCCAAATCCAGCTGTTCCAGTACGGGCCTTCTTTTGATAAAAGACCCTTTATCCAAATCACGAGATATAACATTGTCCAGCATCTGCTTGACTTCCTTCTTCTCCAATAGCTTCACCACGTCTAGACTCTCGCCGTGAGAAATCGGCACAGGGTTTGAAGGGGTCACACAGGAAAGATCAACCTCTTTTCTCAAAACGTGATCTATATCCACAGCACTGAAGAAAGCGCATCCCTGAGGAACTTCGTTAATACCCATCTGCTGACAAAACATGGCACGAGTCCATAGGTTGGCTATTTGAAGAGCCATGGCGGTTTCGTACTTGTGCTCCTCTTTACACATATACCTTATCTCATCGTGGATGGTGAGCACAAGCCGTGCTTCCAACTGCAAAACCTCACACAGGTACTCCATCGACGAAACGAGAAGATGGAGGTAGTCGACGCCGGAGCTTTGGATGGCCCAGTTGATCCGAGACGGAAGAAATGAGTTGGCATTGAGATTACCCTTCTGAAGAGCGGCAGTGATCCCTGCTCCCAGAACAGGCGTCAACGGCTGATCCTGTTCACTGATCTCTTCCAGTCTGTTGAAAACAATTGACTCCGATCCACCATACCACATTTTTTTGTTGTTGAAAACACTTTGAGATCCCTTTGTAGCTGCATAAAGAGCCTTTGACGTTGTCGACGCCTCCTTCTCCAAAAGACTGGGGTTGAACTTTTTCAGCAGAGTTGTAGCAAACTTCAACCCAGCACCATATATTCGACCGTAGTTGAACACTTTGGCATCGTTACGAGAAATGCCGAGAATAGAGGCTGTTTTGGAGTGCAAGTCAGTTCCCTCGCTCTTTGTACCTTCTAAAGTCATCCATCCGATAGCTGTTCCGCCATGAATTTTGAAAACCGAGTCGCCAACCAGAGATGCTATCCATAGCTCTTCACTATCTACATCGGCTCCAACAAAACAGTACCCTTGCGGAGCTGTTACCTTGGACTTGAGCTCAGATCCGAGTCGCGTCTTTTTGGCATTCGAGGCTGTCAGCCACGTATTTTCTACCGATCTTCGAGTAATCGTGCCCATCCCCACAATCTGCGGAATGATGATTCCTGTCTTATGACCTTGTTTTGCTTTCGCATCGATGTCAACTTTTGCGTCTCCATCATACACCACAAACTGATTCATAATTCGCTCTCGTGACGAGGTCCAGTAACTGCTGCTGACCGCCATATCTAGCGCCTCCTTGGCAAGCTCATACTCGGATGCAAGGGTTCCCTTTTCGAAGTGGGCCAAAAACGCTTTTGTCATCAGACTTGTGGTTCTAGCCTGAGGACCATCGTTATGAGGCACTTTGAAGTAGCTTCCCTCAATCGGCACAAGCTCAAACTTTGGGTCTTGACGTAGCTTATCGTAGGGCAGATGGGTGTAGTTGCGGCTTACATACTCATCTTGCTCAGCCTGAGGAACCCTGAAACACCATCCAAACGTATCGAGCCAATAGATAGGATGATTCTCCCATGTCAGTTTAAGCAGTAAAGGCGCAACACGAGTTCTGGTGCTCAGTTTGAGTTCGTCCTTCGCAATAAGCTGCTTATACCAGCAAGGGTACCCCGGAAGCTTTTGGTTTTTATGAGGCTTACCAGATTTAGTAGTTCTGATAGGATCTATAGTCCAGTCCAGCTGAGATAGCCAAGGGTCGTCCTCCCATTTGGATGGTTCATCCTTGAGCTTTACAGTCTCCATACACAGTTTATGCAAGTTTTTCTCAATCTTGGCGGTATTTTCTTTATAGATCTCCTCTGTGCCGTGAATATAGTCTTCCCATGTGCTATTAGTAGGAAGAAAAGACTGTCCGATGTGTCTTAAAGCCGCCAAACTGACAGGGTGAGGAACCAATTGGCGAAACTGTGGGTATATCTTTTTGAAAACTTTTAAAGTTGTAGCGGTATCAGAAGAGCAGTAATTCATAAGGAGCTGAAAACGCGTTCGTATCTCGTCAACAGTTGTAGACGCGAAATCGTCCCTTGCTTGTTTGTCCATCTTGATATCGCAGTGAAGGTTGGCTACAGCTGCAAGTGAGTTTATGCTACTCAAAGAAAGCCACGGATCGTCTGCGAGGTCTTGATCAACCAAGTCTGCAGGATCCTGCTGCTCTTTGGACTTGTTATACTTGAGCCATGTCCCTCGCTGTCGAGAGCACATTCCTGAAACAGCCACATGAAGCGACATGGTGTCTAAAAAGAAAGCCTTTGACTGCACCATAGAGTATTCATCTTTTATTCTCGCTCGATCATAAGACACGTTGTGGCCCACTATCACCTTTTTCCTAGAATGGGTATCCATAGGTATGAGATGATCCCATCTATCACTTTCTCCAGTCAAGAACGGCGATACCCAGGCGTACCAGGCCGTATCGGAAACGCATGTTGCCATACAGGAGTACTTTGTCAAATTGTACATAGTCTCCACGTCGAAAACCAGGGCATCCTCTAACGGGAAAGCAACGCTTTCCGGTGTCTCTCCTGGAACATATCGAGTCCAGCCTGATTGAAACTTCCATTCCTTCGGAGCAGGAGGAGGTTCCTTGGATAAAAGGTTCTGCACAAGACTAAGGTAACCCTCTAGTGATTTTTGGCCTATGCGATGGAAATGCTCATCCAAGTCTTGACCTTGCAGTTTAGGTAGATTGAAAGAAATAGGCGACGTTATTGCCGTCTTCTTACCGAGGAGCTCGTTATTGGCAAGATGTATTTGAGAGAGCTTGATCAAACGAGAGTTTTGCGGCTCCTTGGTAGGAGAATTTGGAAACAGCTGTCGCTGCAGACTTTCTGACAAGTGCTGTATTCCAACTGGGTTGATTCTGATCTTTTCGCTATTGTGTTGGGCCCTAGCTGAAGTTGTGGACGATACACAACGGAGACATCTTCTCATTATTGAGGTGCACTCAAAATCAGCAATCTCGAGATGTCATTAATTTTCTAGTCTATGGCTCCTCAATTGATGTCACAGTCCCTCAAAAGGTTAAACTGTTTAGAGAATGACTATTACTGAGGGAAGATACGTTTTCGGTACAATTTTACCAGAACAAGTGGAGACATTCACAGGATATATCCTTACTTCAATGTGTCTTACTCTCTCAGACTCTCACATTAGGTACGGTCTGCAGTAGAGAGGCAATTTAAACAGCAAATGATTTTAATGAACATTTCTGTCTATTTCTTGACCAATCACCCTTAGCCTTAAAGAAGTATTGTTGATAAGATACAAACAGAAAAAATTGATTAAGAAGCTAAAAGAAATTATAGAAGCAAATCAAGCAATCACACAGGTTGGTTGTAGCCAGCAGCGGCCAATAACGATATTATCAGCATTGTCGTTGTGTTCCTTGGGAGCGGCAGAGGAGTAAGTTGTTGGTTGCATGAGGTTAGTGATGAATATGATGGGCTATGATGCTCATCTATAAATTCAATGCTTCAAAGTGAGCCTTTGCCTCATCTTGAGTCACCAAATGGGGTGTACTTGAAAGTTCCTATTTGAGAAAGACTATTGATGCACCAAGAAAAAAATGTGATGATTCGGTGTGACATGATCTTACGGTCCGTCAATCCAAGCTGAGCAGCAACGATCGAAAGATACTCACCCCATCGCTATTGTATGTCTCACTTGTCAAGCGAATGTTGGACCAGTCTATGCTGGGGGATCTGGCTATGGTTGAAAAGTATGCGAAGGAAAGTGTCTCCTGTTGTTATTGCCCAATGTGGAAGTGAGACACTACCACAGCGTGAAGGCTCCCTTTAAGCTCTTTTCCCTTCTTCTCTCGCTGCATTGAAGTTGCTTCAGAGTATAGTGATAACAAAGCTCCTCGATATGAGTACTTATGTCTGTTTTTTTCAAAAACAAGGCGGTGCTACTTGTTGTTCGTCGGTGCTTCTAATGCTGATTATATGACACACCTTCTCCAGCCATGTTCCCAGCCTTGTTGAATGATGATGGGTAAGACGCTCATCGCTCAATCTACTATGACGAAAGATGTGAGACGGCAAAGCGGGTAGTCATTTTGATGGATAACTGAGATGCTTGGACATACCATTTATAACCCGGCGTGCGTGGGGGCGATATGCAGCATTGTTACCGATTTTGATTGAGCTAGTTCAATCACAATTCTGCTGGTGCAGAGGCTACTGCAGCAGTGACGGACAGAATAGTGTAATATAATCGGGAAAGATGTCCTTCAGGCTGTCTGGTGCATGCGCAACACAATGTGAGTTCTTCCATGATCCCCTAAGATCGGCTGGAAAGACTTGTTTGAACATCAGATGACATTGGCTCTATATAAACTGTTGAGTACAAATAAACAACTTAGATACAGATACTTAGCTGCTTATATCTTCTTTAAGACAATACCTTTGATGAAATCATACACTCTCACATCCCTCTTTCTAATTATTCTTGCAAAAAATCAGCTCTCTCAAACGAATAATAATGGGGTCGAAAGAATTTGCATACATTGATAATACGGGTACTATGGTCATTAAGATATATTTGGACTCACTCGAAGTAATGAGGGTTATAAAAGCTACTTATATAGTCTAGCATGCTTGAACGCGTCTTTTTGCACTTAATGTCACGTGAGCTTTATAACAAAAGTTCATCAAAAAATAGAAGGAATAACCAAAGGTAAATGCCAGTGCAGAAAAAAGGCGGGGTGCATATCAAAGAGAGCAATTGCACCCCCTTACATACTGAAAGAAAAATGTCCATGTCCAGTGAAAGCGAATTCTCTGATTTTGAGAATGACATGGATTCAGAATTGCGTGATGAGATCTTGAAGCTGTTGGACAATAGTCTCAACTACAAAGCTTACAAAGACGATATCGATTTCGATATTTATAAAAAACTCGAAGAGGATTATGTGCTTCAGGAGAAGTTCTTACAAAAAGTTGTCTATCAGAAGAAACAAGAAGCAAACAAATTTTTTGGGAAGATAGAAACTCCAGAACCGTTCTCCAAAAGACAATTGCGAGAATTGAACTCTCACTTCAGCATAGAGTATCGAAGACGTCAGAACCTTGTTGAAGTGCAGGAGATTATTGAGATATATATGAGGAATCCTAAAACTTTGAATATTGCTCCTCTCGTGCAGCCGTCAATGTCTGGGAAAAGTCGTTTAGTGTCTGAATTGGCCAAAAGTGTGCCTTCAATCTACGTATGCTTTCGTGAGAATGTTGCAAGCACCGGGTATCCAATGTGCACCAGGCAGTCGATGTTGTTTTTTCAAAAGCTATTGGAGATAGACAGCAGAGATGTACGTGAAGATATCTTGCTTTATTGTTTCTTTTCGATTGTCAAAGAATTGGCGACTGTGAACCTGGAGGAAATGGATTTTGAAGCTTTGTGGACAACACAGGTTAAAGGTGAAAAGTCATTTTTTCGCAAAAGTCGCCTGAAAGAGGGCGCGTATGAGCCCAACATGGCTGTATTGTTTGAAAAGGTTTGGAGTGAATATGAACAAAAACAGCAGGTCAATGGTGTGACAGGAAGTCTCAAGCTTCTTATTGTATTTGACGAAGCCAGGTTCTTTTGGAAAAGATCAGACGACACAGTTAGTCTTGAGCGCAACGTTCGCAAAGCTTTGACTAAACTACAAAAATTCATGCCGGGAGTTTTCATTCTTCTTGTTGACACCACTTCGCATGTTGGTGATTTCATACGAAAGCCAAACCCCGGGGCAACCTCTGGCTTATTCAATGCTCCCATTTATACTTTTGACACATTTGACGTTTTCCTTGAAGATGGCAAAGTATCCCTTCCAGAAGTGGGTTCGGAGAAAGACATCCTCCGCATGGGTCGCCCGGGCTGGAACATTTATCACTCTCTTGACGTTGAATTTGCCAGACAGAAGATTTTGATCGGAACAGATCCTTCGGATGAGTCACGCATGAATGGGAGGCTGGCATCAATTTTATGCATTTACGGCATCACTCTTCGGGGATCAACTGAGCTTGCCAGTTTGCTGATATCAGAACATATGGCGTTCCCTAGATGTATATCAGCCGATAGATCCTCAATCAGCTGCTTCTACAGATCTGAGCCTGCGTTGGTTTTTGGAGCTCACAGTGCACTCCGCTTTTTAAATGGACTAGAAGCTTTTAGTTTTCTCTTCCAGAACGGTGAGTTTGAAAGTGGAGAGAGGGGTGAAGTGATTGCCAGAATGCTCATCACCCATTGTGTCAGCGAGTACTGTGACACCGAACACTGTGTTAAAAAATCCTACATTTACGGCCTAAACTTTTTGTCTCTCTCGGAATTCTTCAAAGCCATTCATCTCGAGGTACCCTCTTTTGAAATACCAAAGACTGGGCGCGTACATTTAACGCACTGGGTTGAAATTTCATGTGAACTCAAGCCCCACATGCTGCTCAAGTATTACTTCAGAGGTGCGGCCATAGTGTGCAAAATGGATAAGCGTGTTATTGATTTTGTCATTCCCGTCTTTATCGACACACCGGAAAATCAGCACTTGATTGATAACTTGAAGCTATCTCACTCTGACATCGGCGGAACGGCATCTCTTGGTGATGTGGAGAACGAGATCAAAAAGGTTTTTTCTGTGGTGGCTGTTCAAGTCAAGAATGAATCTTTTTCCGAAAATTCGAAAGCATTGAACCACCTTGATGAAGAGATGCTCTCTCTGCTAGAAGATTTATGCCATGGTCGGTCTTTCGTCTTTAATTTGCAGATGAACGGTAGTCCCAAACAGGATGAAGTCGTAAATGGGCAGAACTGCGTTAAAATTCACCGCCAGTCTGTTGAGGCATGGGAGTTCTCAAAGATGAACCTTGAGTCTCTTAGAGAGTTGTTGAAGTTTCGCTTAAAGCTGGATCAACAGGTGGATGGTGAGGCAAAAAAAGTTTTAGCAGAAAAGAGGGAAGGGTTCCTCCTCAACTTTTGCGACATCAAAGAATTCAAATCTCAGGTGCCTCCACGCAAGCAGCAAAAACCCTAAATTGACATCTTGTCTTTACCCGCTTATTGCTGTGAGTGTTATGCTAATAATCTTTGCGTGATTGACACAGGCCAGAAAAAATGTTTTCAAACGAGAAAGGAGTGTTTTGCGCCTAAAAAAAGCGTAACTGTAGGTAATTTTTGTCAGGCTTAATATTGGCAGAATAATACTTTTCGACGAAAGTGAAAAATTCTTGACGCTGCCGACACATAACTCCTTTTACAATAAAAAAAAACTCTGACACTGTATCTTTTATGTCAAAGATGGTACTGATCACACAGAGAAAATCGTAGAGCCAGTGATGGTGCAGTAATACTAGATGAGGAACTATAAGGAACTTATACAAGATTCTATACACGGAGAGCACATGCCTGCCTTATAAGGAAAGAGCCGAACCTATTTGTCGGAGCCGCCCATTTGATACTCTTTACCTAACTGCTTCCCTTTCTCACCCTTTGTATAAAACACTTTTATGCAATTTAAAAGGGAAAACCTCTAAAAACAACTATGAACCGGTTACGAAAGTCTATCAATCAGCTTGTTTGACATGGTGAATTCATCGCCAGAAGTCTCACAATGAGCCCGTGTGGGGTATCTGCCCGAGTCTGACATAAAGCCCACATGTCGAGGTACGAGGATTCCCTTTAATTATACTCAAATATTATTTATCACGTCTCAAAAAAGAGATTATGGCTTTACCTTCAATCGAGCATGGACGGTGTCCAGTAACAGAGCAGAAATGTCGTCAGCTTGAACGAATGAAACGTTGGATCATGAGTCCTAGATATATATTCTGATGGCCTAAACAACCTCTGAAGTCACTCGTAAGTGTCTTATTCAAGTGACACAAAGTCCTCTGTTAGCAAAGATAGTTGCGGCGGGATTTCATTCCTGTGAGAATATCAAAAGATAAAAAATGGCTGACACGGTGATGTCCATACATTATCGAGTTGGCTATCGTTGGCGTGTATAGCATGCATCTGTCAAGAAAGTACAAATGATTGCGTGATGGAATTAAATGGCGGAGATCACATGATGACTACGAAGAATGAAGTAACAAAGAGAAATGTTGAGAGATTGTTCAAGGCGCCAAGGTGTTTGGACGCGTGGCACAATCTGCGTCACATGCACATCCTTACATATGCTTTTTACTACGATGATTATAGCTTCTCAGCTTGCGCTTCGTCGCAAATAGAGAAAAGACATCCAATTAAACCCAGCCTACAAAGGTATGGGATTCTGCTTCAAAAACTCTTGCAATGTTGTCAACTTACCGTGAGCCTGCTCATTTGTCCACGCCACGCGTTTCTCTTGATCGGGTCCATAGTAACCAAAGTCGCGAAAGAATTGAAACATCTCCACCACTTGTGTAGCCATTTGCGGTGGCAGAAACCCTTTGAACACCTCGTCGGGAACCTGCATATACTTGACAGTTTTTCCTGACACTGCAGTTATACTTTGAGTGATTTCTTCAAACGAGTAAAATCTGTCAGCAGCCGCAAAGAATTTACCTTCGTACGCCTCTGGCTTCAAAAGAATGGGCACAACAAACTTTCCCATATCATCGGCTACATCGATCATTGGAACCTTGTCAGAGGGGTGGAATATGTTGGCCATGACAAATGTACCATCTTCAGCTGGTCTGGGAAGCCACAGCTGCAACAAGTTTTGCATAAACGTACCCGGAGCGACAAACGCACTTTTGATGGGTAACTGGCGAATATAGTCTTCCACTTCTGCTTTACCGTCAAAATGCTCCACATTCTTGAGCTTCCCATTTGTTGTTCTCTCAACATGAGGAATCGTGCTCCATACAACGTATTCAACGCCTTCAATTACACAAGCATCCGCCAAAAGTTTACCCTGAGCCAATTCTTGCTTTTTCGCACCCTTTTCCGGAACTGATGTGGTCATGGCAAACACAGTATGCGCACCTTTCAGTGCATGAGCAACAGATACCTTGTCATCAATGTCACACTTGACAACCTCCACTCCTTTTTCTCTCAATGCTTCCCCAGCTGGGCTATCGGGATGCCTTGTAATAGCACGTATCCTGAACTCTTTAGATAGGGTGGAGTCACTCAATACACAATCAACCACAGAACCACCCTGCTGTCCTGTCGCACCAAAAACTACTAATACCTTACTCACAATGTAGCACTAGAGGAGCTTCAACTCTTTATATATTGCTTATGCTGACAAATATCCGGCGTTTGGGGAGTTAATGCAGAGTGGAATAAAATGGTTCGATGGTTCATCGGCAGCAATGAAAACAAGAACCGCCTCAAGTGTTTAAGAATTTATCTCTCTGTTCGAGAAGAGCCCAGGGACCCCCTTACTGGCGGGTGTTGTCGTTTGCAAGGAAAAGTATGCGTGATGGCTTAAGTCCGAGATTAACTCCGACTACTTGAAAGCATCTCAAGCTTTTACTAACCTTTAATCAATTCGCGGCGTGATGACAAAAAAAAAGTTTCTACAACCTGCAAACAGTGATTGAGACTGTAAACACGGAAGGTGGAGTTATAGGAGGTTGTATCGCTGATAGTTTTTATCATGGGCGTATCGTTTACTCATTTTTTTCTCGCACCTCTATTTGAACTTGCGCTTTGAATAATAAAGGATAGGTACAGTTTACAGCCTTGCTCGGTCTCTTTTTCGCTTGCAGAAACTGGTATCAAATTTTTCCGATTATCTGTAGTCTCCCTCTTGGATGCTTTGCGGTACGAAATAAAATAAGAAAGAGACTGTTGTTACTCTGCCTTCTCTTCAAGACCTATTGCTTTGTAGCCACGCCTGATTCCACGCCATTACTTGTTGTCAGGAGACCAGACGAAGTGACTGAAAGCGTCAGCGTCATTTCCAAGATTACCAAAAGGAGATTCATTCTCTCTCAAGGTTTGCTCTTGAAAAAAAACGCGCTGCCAAGGAAGATGTGAACGATGGTGGCACCTTCAAAGACAGTAGTGAAGTGCATAATTGAGTAGGCTCATAGAGCACAAATATTAGTCTGATCTATGCCTAAAATGTTGTCATTAAAGTTACGACTTGGCAGAGCTGCTACTACACGGGGCATGTCCCGATTGCCCGATCAACTTCCGTGTTACTCTTAGCTGCCAAAAATAGGCTGTTGCGGTAGATATCACGTCCATCAAGCTGGACTGATCAGTGTTCCAAGTATCAATCAGGCCTTCCAGCTACACGCATTCCCGGGAAAAGGTGTCGAGTACAGTATTTCATGACTGGAAAGGCAGAAATTTTTTGGCTCCTAATTGTCACTTTCTGATTTCGATCCTGCATCATGAGCATATATATGCAACAAATATAATTCGCGAACCACTTTTTGCAGCATATCTACCACCGGCATGTCTTCTCAAAGAGCGCTGAGCGATGACCAAGTACGTATAAGTGCTAATGCTTTATCATCTAACATTTAGGTAGCGAGTGAGCTGCGTAAAATGGAGACATTTATCAAAAAGGAGGCAGAGGAAAAGGCCAAAGAAATTAGACTCAAGGCTGACGAAGAGTACGAGATTGAAAAGGCATCCATTGTGAGATCAGAGATCAATACTATCGACGCACTGTATGACACCAAGTTCAAGAAGTCTTCGTTGGCCCAGCAGATTACAAAGTCAACCATCACCAACAAGACAAGACTCAAGGTCCTTGCCACTAGAGAGGAGGTTTTAGACGAAATTTTCGACCAAGCAGAGGAAGAGTTGAAAAAAATCTCCAAAGACAAGAAAAAATACGAACCTATACTTGCTGGGCTTATTGCTGAGGGATTATTTGCCTTGATGGAGAAGAAAATCACTCTCAGAGTAAGAGAAGAGGATGAGTCTGTGGCTGAAAAAGCTGCTAAGCAAGCTGCTAAAGATTTTGAAGCACAAGCCGGCTACACTCCTGAGATTTCGTTAGATGGTGAAAACCACCTGAACAAAGACCTTGCTGGAGGTGTAGTTGTGATCAACGCCTCCGGTAAGATTGAAGTGAATAACACTTTGGAGGAGAGACTGAAGCTGCTGAATGAAGAAGCTTTGCCCGCTGTGAGATTACAGTTGTTCGGGCCATCGGCAAGTAGAAAGTTTTTCGATTAGTTTGTTATTCTGAATGTTTTACAGAGTTCAAAATACATGTTGAAATGCGTAGAATGAGATGGTTGATATTTGATGTAGCTGAGCCGCTTTGGTTGGGCTGTCTTGAAATGAAATTCAAGAATCAGGGATTATTTAAGTACACGTAAGGTGAGTCTCAGAGTTCTGTTAAAAGAGTATTTCTTGCAAATAAAGTAAAATCTCTCATCACAATCTCGTTTCGTCGCATTTCCTTTTTTTTTTTCTCACTCAAAAACCATAATGACATGATGATTCGAAATATGACACAAATTTATCCCCGATGGTTCATTGCTAGGCCTCTCTCTGCTCTACGGCACATTGTGACTAGCAAAATACCCAACCCCCGACATTCTCGCATAGAAGAAGACATCTTGAAGGTCTTCAAACCAATCGCTCCAAACGACACATACATCAGTTGCAGCATTTTAGACAAGGCAGGAAATGTTGTTGCCGTTTCAAAGAAATTCCCCAAAGCCAAGTTCTTACATCAGAATGGGCTTTTTGCCCGAGATCTGAGAAAAATAGATACCTCTACGGTAGATGTAATTCCAACCATTGCCGTACGAAGTAATTGCATACTTGTCAACTTGCTTCATATCAAAGCTATTGTCAAGAAGGACATGGTAATGGTGTTTGACACATCAACTTCTTCTTCTGCATCCAGGCTGGGACTTTTCATCTATGACCTGGAGGCAAAATTAAAAGCGCATAATGTTCACTATAAGAACGTCACATTGAGTCCAGGCCAATACTACGAATTCAAAGCATTGGAAAGCATTTTCATAAACGTCATGTCGTGTCTGGAGACAGAACTTCAGCACCACCTACGTCAGTGTGGTACAATCTTACACGAGCTAGAAGACCAGATAGACCGAGATAAGCTACGAGACCTTTTGATCAAGAGTAAATCGCTCACGTCTTTCTACCAAAAAGCACACTTGATCAGAAACGTCCTGGACGAAGTGCTGGATAACGATGAAGATCTCGAGGCCATGTGTCTTTCGAGAAAATCACAAAGTCAAGAGGTTGACACGGCAGAAATAGAGATGCTGCTAGAGGCATACTATAAGCAATGCGATGAGTTTGTTCAACAAGCAGAAACGCTTATGAACGACATTAAATCCACAGAAGAAATTATCAACATTATTTTGGATGCCAACAGAAATTCGCTCATGCTTTTCGAGCTCAAGATCACTATCTACACGCTAGGGTTCACGATGGCAACTGCGCTACCCGCGTTCTACGGGATGAACCTCAAGAATTATATAGAAGAGTCCAACTACGGTTTTGGGCTCGTTGTTTTGTTTTCTGTATTGGGTGCTGCTGGAATTACTCTCACTAATTTTGCTAGACTCCGCTCGGTTCAAAAGCTGACGATGATGCTGCCAAGTGAGTCGCGTCGTGGCACTCATGGTTCACCAAGCAAAAAGGCTAGGTTGCTTGGCATGATGAGCAAAAATAAGCGTCAAGCGAGCGATCCTAGACAAAGAGACATGATCTGGCGGTGGTTGTTGGATGGAGAAAAGAAGTGACTGTATATAGAATTTGCATAGAGGTGCGGAACAGGTATGCTTCATCTCGTGTTATGACTGTGAGTGATACTTTCTTTATTTTGCATTGCGAAGGCCGCCTATGCCAAGCAACGATTCTTGTGGAATAATTTGGCGAGACATAGCATAGAGCTCTGCCCCCTTTGAGAATCTCGAAACGACATAGAAGGAGAGCCCTTATGAGACCTGAAAGACAAAGCTCAGAAGATTCGTCTATTTATCAATTTGCCTCAGCTATAAAGCAGCTCAATTTAGCATCTACAATTGTACAGATATGACTCTCAAATCTTTGCATGTAAATACTGCTTAAACAATAAGAACAATAAAATGCATCACAGTTTGCTGCGTTGATCCATACACCAGCTCCTATCATAATGGAGCCAGTGCTTGAGAACGAAGTATGTCTGGACTCCTTGGACGCAAGGACATGTCAGTACTACTATGGACTGTTTAAGCTACGAGAGATTTTAAAAGGGATAGATTTGCTCTCCAACAATGTGAAAGAAAATGGTGTCACTCCAGATGCGTACTACATTCTCCTTTTGAGTGGGCCCACGCTCCAGGTCAATGACAAAATCCAGAAAAAGCTAGAGAGTGTGCTCAGGGGTGAGCGAATAAATATGGAGCAAAAAATTGTGCCCTCTATCAATACAAGTGCCGTGAGTTTTGATTGTGGAGACTGGCAACCTGAAATGGACCTCAAAAGGGATTTAACAAGTTTCATCTTTGACTCGGAACTGCTCATATCACAGTTTACTCATTTGTGCGAAAATGCAAAGCTTGTATATCTTCAGAAGTTAAACCAAGCTGCCGTCGAGAAAGCTGGTACTAGGCCAATGTCTTTATTTATGAACGAATTGACCGATCTGTTGGATTTTTCAATGGAGCAGTATTTGGTGCAACAGCTTTTCTACAATCTCGACTTTGACAAAAATGACTCAGACTGCGTTAAAGCCGTTCGAAGAGATGTTGACTGGGATGCAGGAAAGGTTATCTGCGATAACATGGAAAGGCAGATTTGTCTACTAGCACGAAGCTGGGATACCGGATCGAATGGACCATACTACTGTCACCGATGCTGTTTAACTTTGTTACGAATTGCTGATTTTTACGGCATCTTGAGGAAAGTTGGAAAAAAGGTTTACCGTGGGAATGTCAGTTACTTGAAACAAGTGACGCTTTACTCGGTCTCACTGCAGATGCATTTGAAAGGTATGGATTCGTTGTTCAATCAGCCGAAAAAAAATAATATGCTGCTAGCAGCTCTTGTTAGGCTTACCAGACAAGGCTCGAATTTTCCCGTCAGGCCAAACGTTACAGCAGATCTTACTAAGCAGGTGCGAGAAGGTCTAAAGCTGATTGCTTCTATGGTTTCTGTGTTTAAAGGGTTTTTGAGTGGCTGGAGGCAAGCAGAGGAAAGTTCTCAGAGAAAGTGCCCTGCAAAAGTTGAAAAAGTTCGAATAAAGCTGAAACATGAGACTCTCGAGCAAAGAGCGAAAACTGTTCAGGTCAAGCTCTCGGACTTGTCAATTCAGGAGGAGTTTAAGGAGAAGAAAATACGACCAAGGTATGTAAGGCCCACACCCAAGCCGGCTCCTCCGAAAGCGTCGAGTAGGGGTTCCACAGCCAATGAATTGTCTACGAACAGAGAAGCGCCAAGCGAAAATGGAACGAACCAAAGCGCAACTAATCAAAGCGCAACAAACCAAAGTGCAACTAAGAAAGAAGCACTCTTTGAAGCTGAACAAGGCTCGCCAATGAGAAGGTCATCATCCTTGAGGGAAACAACATCACCTTCCAGGTCGCCCTCTCTAAGAAAGCCGAATGCTGTTGCTGGCGCAGTTGGTGCGCTCAAGGCAAAGTCATCCACTCCAACGAAACCTCTCGCTCGTTCAAACAGCATGGACTCCAGGGCATCGCCTCGGCCGCTGACAGCTCAGCAGAGGCTGCATCAGCATATTTTAAGCCAGTCCTCCAGTGGCCGTGCAAGAAGCACAGTTGTCGAAGAAATGCCTAAGGTGTTCTACTCCCCCATATCAGGAATGTCGAAAGCTGGATCTCCCAGATTGGATGACGATTCCAGCGTCAGTACCTTGAGATCTGTGAATGAAGAGCGAGATCTGCTCGATGCTCCTGAAGTGGATGGGCCTGAGCTTGAGTTTCCTCTGCTTAAGAATGAAAAACCTGAACAAGATGATGAGCTGCTCAAACTGAAGAAAGGAAGAGAAGCACACGATGAGCTGGCATCGTCTTTACTGGCGAACGAGAAGCATAAAGATGTGAAGGAGCATAAAAAGGAAAATCCTGAATCGTGTGATTCGGAGAGTTTCGAAAATAATGGCGAAGAGCTCTTGAGAGACCAGAAAGTCAAGGTGCGCAAAGGCGAAATGACCAAGCCTTACCGTACAAACAAGAGTTCTGAGGAGGTGATGTTGAATGGCGCAAAGAAATTGATCAATACTGCTACTTCGGATGGGGCCCAGCCTGATGAGGTGGGAACTGCGGCCATCACTAAACAGAAGCCTGATACACTCAAGAGCCCAGAAACGAGGGAACAGGAGAGAGGGGAAGGCGTTACCTCGAATGGAGATACAATATCGCTGTTGAACAAACAATGCGACATGCAAGAGGAAGTATTAAGCGTCATCAAAAAGGTGAGATTCATAGGAGTTCCTCCGTACTCTGCAGAGGAGGATATGCCGACCCAGGGAGTCCGCAAAGTGAGAAGATGGCCCATGTTCCGTACAACTCTGGGCTCTAACGGAATTACAAGAGCTCTCGATACACAAGAAGGGATGGCGTTCAGGAAGCTATCACAAAATGGCCATTTCTCAAGGTATAACGACGGTACTCCTGTGAATGGCAGAATGATGAGTTCGTTAGAGACGAAAAACCCAAAGTTCTCCAAGCTCTTTCGCAAAAAGTGACCATTTTGTTATTCTGGATCAAAGTTTTGTATAGATATTTCTCGGCAAGTGCGGTACTCACCATATCAAGCTTTACAACTTGTTGTGGTATTAGAAATTTCTCTGACAAGGGTACCTTGCTTTCGAGAAGCATTAAAGTACTTGATTCTTCTGTCATCCAGGAGAGCTGGTAGCTTCTAGAGCAGATTATGAGATGCATGTTCTGCGCCATCTCTAAGTGTGGATTCAAAACAACAGAAAAGGCTGATGAAACGCAGCTGGCAACATGACTAACCATCAAGTGTGCTTCTCATACAAGTCCCTAAGATTAGTTTATGCACTACGTTTTTTTTTTTTTTTTTTTTTTTTTTTTTTTTGACCATGAAGAGATCGGGTGAAGGTTCTCAGATTGCGAACAAAAAACAAAAACAAAACTCTGCCAATCCGGTTGGATCGGATGGTATCTCACAATGCTTTAGACGAGTGTCCACGTCTCTGTACATTTCATTGGCACCATGCCACATCAATGACCCGATACGAGGAAT
>JAJLWQ010000428.1:0-18473 GCA_030570875.1 Citeromyces matritensis | reverse complement strand
CTCACCGTGTGCGGCTAAAGATAAAAATGATGCGATGCCTTTTTATAATAGAATGACACAAGAAAACAATGCATGACTAGTCATTGGACGATAATAAGTCGGACTGGTCGATCATAAGAGCTAGAAAGAGGAAATCTGTTGAAAAGGGTGCACAGATATTCGAGATTCACAGCTTTCGTAAAGACTTTGCAACAGTTCATCACTTTTAATACATGGATGTTATTAGCAAAAGGGGCTCATGGGTACTGCATAGTAGGTCAGCAAAACGTTTCTCCAACTGGCGATGGAGAAGAGTTTCTAATGTTATGTTACCTTACGACGAGTTTGTACTGACAACGTGATTCAGAACTGACAGACTGGTGCAATAATCACCTGGTATATATCAACACAAAGTGGTGGACAGAACATTCTCAAAGCTTTTTAAAGCTCTTTATTGACTTATAAGTCTACACTTCTCAAATGCATTATGGCCTGCGTGAAGTTTATCACTTTCCGAGAATAGACCTCGGTCATCATCAGACCTTAATTCCTCTTAAAACATGCATATAACAATCTTCAGCCACATCTCTCAATGCTTTACAACCACTTTTCCTCAGGATTTTTCTTGTACGACAAATAGTCTTCCATATTAAATATGCTGAGCTCTGTCTCGTTACGGATTCCGTAGTCGTAAAGAGAAGATTTATTCTCCTCATCGATGTTCAGTATCCAATCGTCATCGTGATCCATATTTATCACCAGATCCATGGTCTTGGACTCGTGGGCATGGGTATAGATCTTGAGTGCATTGTACTGAACATTTCTATACGGCCTAAATGCTCCCTGGGATTTTATGTGAGTGAGGACCAAGTCGAATAGCTGTCTTGGTGTGGTTTCCTTAAGGTTGATACTTTTGACGATATCGTTTCTGACGTTTCTATATGGAAACGATTTGATTATGCGCACAGTAATAACAGCATCGGTTGCAAAATGTTAGAAGTTTTTTCTTTAGAACTTACCAGGACGAACAGAAGATGAGAGCGGCTCGGCGGTATCAAAGTCTGACATGCCTAAATTTCCGAGATGAGCAGTCTTCGATTCCTCATGGGGTGATATACTTACAGAGAGACACCCTCGTAGCAAGATATACATACCATTCAAAAAGGGGGTTCTATATCAATCAACAAACTTTTCTTAGATGTCACTTGAGGTACTCCAAACAAGACCATCATTCAAACTTATTAATCTTGAAATTGAGACATATCACCTTTCCGTGCATAGCATCTCCGTAGTTCCTCATTTCTTTGCTCATCAGAACCCAATCTGAGATGTTTGTTTGACAAAAAGCAATCAGAACGGACACGTTATTTATTAATTTCATGATAACATGACTAGGAATCATATGTTCGACTATATCACTATTAATTTCCTTAAAAGAAGAGCATTGGCAAGGGACAAGACTACTCTCTAGTGCAGAAAATAGAGCTTGAAATATATTGTACATACAAACGTGGAGGACTGTTTATCCAAACAGGATCCACAGAGAAAGGTCACAGAAGGACGTGTAAGAACAACGCACAGTGGTTCTACGGTATAATCATTCTCCAATAGATATAAATGAATTATAGCTTCTCAGCTTACGCATCGTCGCAATTATAGCCACTTCAGCTGAAATCAGTATGAAAAAAGGGATGAGCCATGGCCTCCTTCGCTGTAAGCCTCTCCTGGTGATCGTACCGCAAAAGGTGATCGATCAAATCAATCACAACTTGATGATCCGAGAGATGCCTGTTTTTAGCACTTATAAAATTTCTCCAGGGCTTCCTTGCATAGTTACCCAAAATTGGGTCATAATCTTCACTCAGGTCGATGCCGTATTTTTCCAAATACATAAAGAGCTCCTTTGTGCCAAGCACTTGAGCAATCTTGACAAGTTGATCATTATTAGAGTCTCCCTTAAACAATGGCTCCTTTTTGAAAACTATGGCACCAATCATGGCACCTACAGACCACAAATCTAGCGAGTAGTCGTACTGCTGAAGATTAACCAAGAGTTCTGGTCCCTTGTGGTACCTTGATGCAACCCTCACGTTGAGGTCCACACCGGGATGGTAAAACTCTGCGAGCCCCCAGTCTATGAGTCTCAATTTGCGCTGCTTTGGGTCGATCATAATATTTTGCGGCTTCACGTCCCGATGTATTATACCCATTGAGTGGCAGTAGTCTAAAGCGGTGAGCAGCTGGGTGAAGTAAAATTGCAAATCGGACAGGGTGAATTGAGGGTACAGCACACGAAAGTCGACATTTTGCACGTGTTCAAAGATAAGTGCTGGAATCTTGGAAGAAGGGTCCTGGGTCAGATCGTAGAGTCCAATGATGTTAGGACCTCCGGTGAGATTCTTTAAAATTTTAATCTCACGATAGATTTTTTTCATTTTGACCGGCTTCAGGACTTTGATTACGCACTGTTGATCGTTCAAGAGATTGAGACCGTTGAAAACCTCAGAGTACTTGCCTCTGCCTATCTTATTGATAATCTCATAGTGCGAGATGTTGCCCCATTGGATCTTGTAGCTCTCGTAATCCCAATACTCTCTCGGCCTCTTGGAGTTGGCGTCCTTGTAGACGCGCGCAACGGAGTAAGTGTCGGGAGCCATAGATGAAGTGTGTGTGTTCTTTTTTTTATCTCAAATTAGCCAGCACACGACTTTTCTTTCTATATGGGGCTCTGTGAGATCGATATCTCACCACTCTCATTTTGTCCTGTTGAGTCCAAGGTTTTAAAGGGTAGGTGGATACTTTCTAATAACTAACAGTAGAAGTTTTCATTCCATTCTTGCATGTGGGCGACAAGTTGTGTGCTCAATACTATGTACGTTTGAGTAAGCTGTCAGCACAATTCGTTGAAGGGGGCCAGGTGGATGTGGAAAGTCACAGTGCGTCTTCTAATGAGTATTTCCGCCATTTGATTCTTGTGTCGACTTTCAGTAACAAAACCCATTCCACGGCAGAGGAGGGTCTGCTTGCATCTTGTTCACAAGGGTATGTTTGCATCTATGCTGAGATATACAATCGTCAGGTTTCAATAAAAGCGATAAGACTGAAATCGCAGACTTTTGCTACAACAGCCACTTCCCCTACCAACGAGGTTCTGTATCAGAAGGCTGATCCCTTAGACAAAGCTCTTGAACGCACGCGATCGAAAGAGAAAACTGCTCCCAAAACTAACTTGAACACGCTTTTAGAGCGGGTCATTCTAAGTTCTTTCAGACTGCGAGGCATTACGAGAGACTGCATGAGTAAAAAAGACTACGCAGACCTCTACTCACACGTATATTGGGCTGCCAAGTTTGCTGTGCGGGATTGCGTCAAGAACAACCAGGTGCCGAGTCTTGAGCGATTGCAGTCGGTTGTTGATGACCTTTTGAATTTGTTTCATGGGGGTGGATGATATCATTTGGTCACATAGCACACTGTAGCGAAGCGGAATTGTGCTATGTAAATGGTGACTTTATGGAGGGTAAGGGGGATGCCGGCAGTCTTTGATTTCATCGCTCACTCGTGCTCTGTCATTAGCTCTGAGTGTATCATATGGGGCATGACTCGAGAGCCGTGTCCTCAGAATGTCTCAAATGCCAGTTCACGTCTTAAGGGTCTATAATCTCAATTCTTGATGGTCATGGAACGCTCTAGACCACCTCTTCAATCTCAAAACACGTATTGTATCGAACGGGTTCGTTAAAAGGTAGAAGGACAAAGAGAATAAGTCATACAGATTATGTCAGTTCACCAAAAAGGGAATTTTCATAAATCAAGAGTGATCAAACCACTTTAAATATTGTCATGATAATATTATTGTATGTGCGCGTTTATATAGTAATTCGTCGCTTCGTTATATGTATATGGTATGCTCATGCGTCTAAATGATAGTCCGAGTCGAAAACGCAGTTTCCAACAATCTCTCTCTTCTCCACCACTTCACTAAAAGAAACCCTTTTCCTGTTAGGCAAGGCGCCAGCACCTTGAATGTGATACTCTTCATCGCTGTAAAAGCACAAAGAGTCTTGCGACGTTTTTAAAATCGACTTTGGAGCAAGCTCACAACTTGTTGCCTCAGTCTCGACTGTAGCTAGGCTATTGATAGTCTCCACGGAAGAGCACCTTGACATGCCAACGTTTTCCATGTCCGGTGCCACATCCATCACCAGCGGGCCATAGAGCCAGGTGATGTCGTTTTCCTTGTTCCAGTTAAGTACTTCTGGGTTCAACTCCTTCAACTGGTTTCTTCTTTTGGCCCAGTGCCTCCACGATGCGTTTTCCAATCTGGCCGAAGAGGTGGAAGGAATAAGCATCATCAAGTCCTCCACTTGGTTTACAAAGGCATTTTGGTCCTTCAAGTTGGAAATGTTTAACATTTCGTACATCTTGATGAAACGGTTGTCGTGTACAAACCTCCAGCACTTGTATAGCTGCTCTTCTGACAGTTTGAATGAAAAGTAGTCAACATTGTTGATTTTTCCTGCTATTGTGGACGGGCAAAGATCTTTAGAAGTAACCAAAGGCAAAGCAAATAATTTGTTGTTGCTATCGAGAAAACAGTCGTCACAAAATTTATTGTACCCAAAAACCATTAGTTGTTGTTTTCCTGTGGAAGAGGGCTGCTTAATATATGAGGGGGAGAAATCACGCATTTTTTATTCTCTGCATGACCAACCCCCCAGAAGCACATGCGGGTTTCGGTGCGAGGCAGATATATATATATATATATTCACACGGTACGAGCTTCTAATTTCATGTGAGAATAAAGTTGGTTGCTTAGCAATGAAACCTACTACGAGTACTATGAGATGTTTTAGATTTGCAAATAAACTTCACGTCAAACCAGTTAGCAAGCGTAACGGTAAAGCGGAGAAATTTGCGGGCGAATTCCACGTGCATATGCATGAAGGTTCACTTGCATGCGAGTCTCCGGGTTAATCCGATATGGAGTCACGTTACATGTAAAGCCTGATGCACGACCCCACTCCTTTGCATCATTTGTGTAGATGATGAACAGGTAGGTCACTTGCAAACGTCATTTGACTTTGACCAATGAGAACGATGTCCGGACAAAAGATCTTTTTCTTTCTTTTTTTACCTTTTTCTAAGCGGCCGAATTTATGGAGGTGATTGGCCACCCGCCCTACTTGGAACATTTCTATCAAAATCAAATAATACCATTATGCTACTAAACGCCACTTAAATAAAAATCACTTCTCTTTCAAAGCTTTCAACAACGCCTGTTTGGCGTCGCATATTCCATCTCTTGGATTTAGGCCATCGAAAGAGTCGTTCGGAAAAGGAAGGTCGTCATCAGAGGCAGCTCCCGCCAAGACTGGATCCGATGCCAGTTTCAAGTGGCACTCAACCTCCTGCATGGACAAATGATGGCTCAAAAGCGGCCGCGAAGCCATACACGTTTCTGTAGCCACTCTCGCCTTGCCATCCTGCCCTATCCGTAGTTGCAACTTGCACTCTTTCGAGAAGGTTGTTCGAATACGCCTTGGTCGTTTTTTCGGTGTCTCAACCACCGAGTTCGAAACAGATTTTTCGATTTTCGGCCTCGTTTTCTCGCTTTTCTCTTCCAAGTCACTGCACGTTGACACAATGTAACCCGGGTACATGGGAGAGGACTGAACTACGTTGGCAAAATGCGAGTGGGGAGTCAGCGGAGACATCATAGAGGTGTTACTCGAGGTGAAAGTTATATCATGGGTCGATGTTGGTGACGAAAGTAAAAGCGAGGGATTAACGTGCGAACGATAGTCATAATGTGTGGGAGAAGACAAAATAGGCAACGACCGCTTCTTCTTGAGTTCTGGGCTTATTTTCAAATTTGGTGGCAGCATCTCTCGTTTTCGAAGAGGAGAGCTTTTCTTTCCCTCCTTTAATATCCGCATTAAGGGTGACCCCTTGGGAGATCCATACTTTCTCACCGCTTCGGAACTCGAAGAACTGGTGGATATCGGTGAGGAGAACAACTGAGTGAGCTCCGCATTATGCGTGCTGGCCGATTTGGATGGTCTTCCTCTTTTTCTAGTGGGGATGGCTTTCTCGTCCTCGCTGTTCATATTTGTAGCAAATTGCGAAAGTTCAAGTGTCGAAAGGTAAGCCGTTGTCATTGATGTTTAATCCTGAAACAATTTGGGTATCTCCGACAATAGGTCTGAGCGATTAATATAGGTTCTGATATGCTGTTCTGATATGCTCTTTGATCCAGTACCCAAAGGCTGTTGTTGTAGGTCTGATGATTTCTTGTTTGAGCTTTTATCTGCACGGAATGTCGCAGGGATAGTAGTTACCGCATTAGGCAGTCTAATTAGGCAGTCCGATGTATACGAGATTTTGCATGACAAGTAGATCGATAAACATGGGAAGCATTAAAAACTATAAAAATGAGATTACACTGTGATGAACATGCCAGGGAATGGATATATCGTTTTTCCACTCTCATTCTTCTTTACGCGTCGACGCGTCGTGCATTCCATTGTGCACTCACTTTTGAAATATTCGTGTGGCAGCCTCGGCATTCTCTTTAGGAATCATCACAATAGCGGATTTGGCCATTGACAAGTAACTCATCTCGAAGGGGCCTTCAAAGGCTCCTTCATCGGCTTTTTTCAAAAGCTTCAAGGCGATTCCAGCAACGATACCTTTGGAGTCAACGGGTAGCTTTGATAGGTCGATCTTTATAGGCACCACAACGTCGCTCGTAGAACCAGCAAGATACTTTGACTGATAGCCCAATCTTGCTCTGATCCGACTGGATTTAGGTAACAATAGCGCCACTTCTCGTGACGAGGTTCGCGTTATGGCAAAGTAATCGGCAAAATCTTCCGATACATCGTTAATATCACATTTTGCCAGTGCATTAGCGGTGGTTGTTATGACTTCACCAGAATGTCCTGCCCTAGCTCCAGTGAGAAGAAGCTTTGTTCCTTCTATTTCTGGCTCAATATGTGCATTATCGAATAGCTGAAACGCACGATCATCGAGACCCTGCGATCTAGTTGGGTCTGAGATCTTCAACTTGGCCAAATCCTCAGTAGACTCTACAACGTAGCTTTGCGACACGTTGGAAAAGAAGAAGCCTTTCATCTCCAGGATGGAAACCACTTGATCTCTGGCAGATTCGGGAATCAACACGATATCGGAAAAGTAGTTACTCAAGAAAAACAAGGATATATCTGCGCTCGACAATGGCTCAGTCAGCTCCAAGACCCGCTCTCCCATGTTGAGTCCATCGCCAGCCACCATAAGTGCCAGGTAGCGCTCGGACAACATTTGGCAGGGAATGTTCAATTTCCCAGCAGCATCGAGTGGGCCTTGAAAATACTCCTGCGCAAGCTGTTCAGAACACATTATGGTGCATTCCTGAGGTGTGAATGCCACATGGAAGAATAGCCCATCATCGTCATCGTCGTCCTTCACACGATCGCCTCCACTAATCGACGTACTCAGAATTGCAGATGAAACGGTAGAGTTGTCTGTGTGGGACAATTGGCCTTCATCATCGGTGTCCGAATCCGAGATGTACTCATAGTCAGAGTAGTTAAAGTCCGCTACTCGATGCAATAACTTTTGTACACCACTTGAAAAGATCCAGTAGTCCTTCCGCGGTAGCGTTATGATAGATAGTTTTGTTGAAAAGAGTTGCACCTGAGTGTTCATGTTGGCTTCATTCTCAATTTCAATTTGAGTTCCTTTTTAAGGTTTTGACTCACACTTTTGACTCATTTTGATAGATTACGTAATCTAAAGAATAAAGGCATTTTTCCTACGTAGTATTCGTGTGGGGAACAATTGCACAAAGCGAATCTTGTTTGTCGAGACCTTGAGTTCTTGTGAGTGTGGATCTAGTAGTCTGATTGTCACTTCTCTGTAATTGCTGATGACTGCCATGTGGTCCACAGCTTCCGTCTCATCCGCGGTGGTTTCAACCGATGAAGCGTCAGACTCTTCGTTTATTGTGTCGAGGCGACACTCTTTGTGTAGACCGGCAAAGTCCAGTTCTAGAATGTCTGCTTGGGTGTCAAAGTCTTGCAGAGCAAACTCCTCTGAACTGAGAGATGTATTAATATGGGATGGCTCGACATCTTCCATTTGCTCACGCGAGCTGTCCTCTTCAATCTGTTGGTCTATTGGTCTCTCACAGTGGTTCATGACAAGCAAAGACAGGGTGAAGTTGTTTCATATATAGTTACGGAATTGTGAGTTGTCATTTTTTTCGTAAAGGTCATTCACGGTTTGGCGAGTGCAGAAAGGATGAGGATGATTAGATTGGCTTGTGAGTGAGCTAGCCCAGCTCGAAATAGGTCTATGACTTCCCTGGTGATACATTTGGACCAAGAAAGTAAGTGCAGTATATACTACTGACAATTGTAGCACGTGCGTCATAAAGCCTATCCGCGGTCCAGTATAATAGCTTACATAGAAAGCAATAAAGAGGAAATCTTTGCGAGATCGGTCCCGGAATTACATCCGGTGTACCGGGGCGTATGCGAATTACCTGATTGGTTCCTCAATGGTTCTAACCGCAGTATTGACGGAAGAAGAGAGAAATGGCTGCATGCAAACGGTAGACGTATAAGAAGAGAGTTTCCGCATGGCGGAGGATTATTCAGACTTGTGAGATGCGGATATGAAATTGATATTAGAATCAGGTATATAAGTATACAGATCTACAGATACATAAACAAGCAACTTACTCACAAATGAACAAGTACAATACTAATCAGCTTCTACTGCCTATGTCCCCTGCAGCTGACAGATACTATACTAGTAATCGTTGATAGAGAAGCTCAAACTTGTCCCCTTATTAAATCTGGCAGATACCAAATACAGGTGTGAAGCTACTTCACTTCAGCAATGCGGAATCAAACTCTGCAAAGAGTGTTGTTGATATGTAAATGACTGAATCAACTCAAGCTGAGGTGAAGCGCCGCATAGAGGTATAGCCCGAACAGCTAGTTCTAGGGTTCCAGCTCGGCCAAACAAGTCTAAAATCAATCCTCAGACTTCCTGTTGCTCGTACATGGTCGAACTTTAACAACGCGAAACAAGTATCCCCTCTATAATGCTCGACAAAGGTCGCTGAAGTTCACTCCATTCCGATCGGTTGAAGAATGATCCATAAGTGAACTGTGGTAAATACAGATAGGACAAGCTTTTCTCACAAACATCGAGAATCACACAGGCATCGGGGAATATCAATAACTTTTAGATGCAGATTAAAGAGGTCAAGGCAGCATTCCTGCAGTGTCTAGCAGTAGGTGTCTAATCTTTTGCGTAGAAAGCAAAACACCATGGTGTAGGTACACCAGGACTAGAAACAACCGTGCTTGAGGGAAAGCAGTTTCATTCAACAAACAAAACACAGAACTGGTGTCTTTCTTGTATTGGATGCAGGGAGTCTACGAGGTTGGGACCTTCAAAATACAATCTCAGCTTATTGTCTATTGCAGAAACTGCAAAGCAGATCAGCCTAACACTGCAAAAAAATTCTTTAGGATCTCGCTGAGAAAGACGGTTTCATTCCTTTGAAAATTTTGTTGATACCCAGCTTGTTTATAGGCTTTTGATATGTCCATTCCACTCCGATACATGCTTTATACAGTTTGCATAGGAGGTCCAACACGATTATCGCAAGAACAAGATAAGGTCAACTACACTTGCTAGATACTACTTCTCAATGATCAATACACTGCCCTCTGTATCACCTTCAGGGACTATGGAAAGTTAGTATGCTTCTACCGCAAAATATTATACATCGAATCAGAGCCCTTTTATTGAGTTAGGAGAAGTATACGAGTTAAACTCCTCCCCGCAGTACAATGACCCAAAATACAATGGACTACAGCCACTAGAAAAGCCTCCAGTACTGTCTTCGCTCTATAAGACATGCATCACTATGCAAACCGATCATGGCCTTTACATCAGCCACAGTCATATACTCCTGCAACCCCACTCACAACTCACAACTCGCTTTGCTCGCTGTTCGTTGATCATGTGGCTGCCCATGCAAGGCACAGAAACATCCCCACACCACACCACACCGATGAAATCATGTCTAAAATTAGCGCTGAGTCGTCAACAGATAGTTTTGCCAAATTAAAACACCCCTTCCACCGTTTGAGGTCGCGGCATTCGGAGAAACACATCAAAACCTCTGAAAAAGAGACTGAAACAGACACCGAAAAATCGAAGCAGAGTGACCACCCGCACAGGTTAAGACATAGAGCAGCCACTCTTTTGCACTTGAACAACAACAAATCGTTCGATACAGATGCCAAGCTCAAACGGAACCTGCGTTCTCGAGAACGGCCACCACAGAGAAAGGAGCCAGCCTCATCTGGTGGAGAATCACCGGGGCCCGCTTCTCATAACCTACAACGACGTCACACTGCTGACACTCCTCAAAGGGCGAAAAAGGAGGTGATGCACTACAATCCGTATGGAATCAACTCTCCATCTCCCAGTATTATGGGGTCGCGTCCCAAACCCTCGTTTTATTTATCCGACGACGAAGATCGGAGAAACCTTCTTCCGACGAATGTAGAGAGCCCAAATGACTTTCTGCCCTCGGGATTCAAACAAGAGTCTGTAGAGCTTCTTGATGGGTACAATGTTCCTGAAAAAGCTCGAAAATTAGGAGTTGGTGCATCGTCTGATGTAAGAACAGTGGTGCAGAAGGGATCTGGCAGGGTTTACGCTTTGAAAAAATTCACTTTGCTGGAATCTGAAAAACCTCACGAGTTTTATAGAAGAGCTACAAAAGAGTTTATCATTGCAAAGACCCTCGACAGATCCCCTCACGTGGTGGACTGTCTCTCTCTAGTAAAGTTCCCCACCACGGGACCTTTGAACAGAGGATGGGGGTTTGTTCTCGGTTACTGCAAGGGAGGCGATTTGTTCAACCTTATTAGCTCCCCCATGTGGAAATCCGTTTCGCTGTGCGAAAAGTACTGTCTTTTCAAACAAGTTGCCTATGGCATCAAGTACATGCACGAGTGTGATATTGTGCATCGGGATCTGAAGCCTGAAAACGTTTTGCTTGATGAACGAGGAGTGGCTAAATTAACGGATTTCGGAGTATCTGATTTCGGTCATGAAACTCCAGGAGACTTCCGCTCCAACGTTAAAATGTGCTCTGCTTTTGTTGGGTCTCCTCCTTACGTTCCGCCTGAAGTGATGGTGTTGCGTAACTGCAAAGCGGATCCCAAGCCGCAGTATGACCCTTTTAAAATGGATATGTGGGCCCTTGGAATGCTTCTTTTCTGTATCGTATACCAAGGAACTCCCTTTACCGAAGCGTCCAAGTCCAATGGTCAGTTTCGAGACTTTTACGCCTCGTACAAGGCGTATATATCCAAGAATCCGTGGTTCAAAAACTCGTCTAACGACAAGAAATCTCGTGGTCCAGGCGTAGAGTACCGTTACGCAAGGGAGTTTCAGGACCCTGGAGCCTCTAGAGCTGCGTGGAGACTGTGCGATGACGATCCTGCCACTCGGTACACAATGGTGGACTTGTTCAACGACCCGTGGTTTCAGAGTTTGGAAATGTGTATCAACGAGGATTCCTTCGAGTGCAATTACTGCAACCACGAGGGCTACACGGGTCACTGCCAGGATGTTGATGATGGATTCCCGGCAGCTATTTCTAGAAAGAATTCCATGTCGAGCTTTACGGTAGGCGGATCTGCTCGCAATACAAACCACTCTATATCTTCCAGGTCTAGCTCCCGACACGATCCAGGCACGCCTGAGTCTTTGCCTCGAGCTCCCATAAGGTCGATGCTGGATGCAGAAGAGCCACTTCCTCCGGCGTCCCTTCCCCCTCTGGAAGAGGAGCATGAGGATGGGAAGAAGCTGGTGGGTGTTCTGGAGGAGATAAACGAGGAGGATCATTTAGATGAAAAGGAGGATATTTCAAAGGGGACTGATTCGGGAGGGGCTGTTTCAAAAGGGGCTATTTCAGAAGGGGCTGTTCCAGAAGGGGCTGATACAATTTCTGAAGAGGCCACTCCGAACAGTCCCACGAAATCACCCACAGTGGAAACTCAAACAGCCGTGGACAGCTCTTCAAGCGGGTCAACATCAGCGGACAACGAAGATTCGATAACGTCCTTTACGGACGCCGAGGAGCCATCCATAGAAAGCCCGGCGGACACTTCTATTGACGCTCCACTTGGCTGGGATTCTGTCATGACTGAGGAAGGCCCTAAGAGTATTATTTTCGCAGATTGCAAATGTTTGGTGGACTTTGGATGTATCAGGAAGGCATCATGCTGCAGGATCAAGAGACACAATCATCTAGAAGTGAGAAGGTAGTCATTTCAAGCTTGGAGTTGGATAAATTGGTGTGATCCGTTGTATCGAGACCTGTCCCTGAGAATGAGGCATTACCGTTCTCGGTAGTCTCAACCTCTCAGCTTCTCAGTGTTGTTCAAGGAAAGTTATCATCATTTTGTACCGAGAATCACGCTCATTACATTCGAAGAACTGCCAGATATCACAGAGAGAATGACAGGGTCGTTCTAATACGACAGTATGTGAGAGGGAGTGGCAAACTGTTGATGCATTTTCTCATTGTGACCAGATCGCTTCGCTCACCTTTGAGTAGTCAAGGTATGAAGGTGGAAACCGAACCTGTATAACGCCACAAGTGTTATATATTTTTGATTGAGAACTTGCACTATGTTGGGACACATCTCTTAGTGCTCGAATTGTGAATCGTCCTGAACTCTCTTTTTTGTTGAGGACCTGCGGATTGTCTCTCTTAGAAGCGTCCTCTCTAGTGTGGAAATCAGTAATTGAATAAATCACTTACAATTTAATCAGATCCCCATGGTTTGGCGACAGCTGATAAATTTAGTGGCTTTTTGACCAGAGTACGTACAATCTTGACGCCGCTGCCACCCACAGACGTCGCTTGAAGGCACCACTTTATTTGAACAGATCAGCACTCATGAGGGTTTTATTAAGAAGAGGTTTGATTGCATTCCTTTTAATAGGCACTCTAATTGATAGTAACGAGTTTGTCTTAATTTCGCAGCTTGCTATTGTTTGTCAAAAAAGATACGAGAGAGTGGTGAGTCAACGTTCAAGCCGATGGAATTCTCTATTGGAGATTTATAGCTGATTGCATTGTTTAACTCACTAGCTGCGACAGGCCACCTGAACAATAGTAGATTGTTAAGGGCTATGGCATGCCTGTATGTGACAACAAATAAAAGACTGTATCATAGATTCCCATAACCTGATCATTTTATCAAAAGAAGACTCACAAGATAAAGGCGTCAGTTTACTCGAAAATTTTCTAGACCGCTAGCATCAGAGATTTCAAGTTTTGCTTTCTTGTCACACGTTTTTGACAACCCACAGACCAATGTCATAAGTAAAAGGAATACCTCCTTTTTATTTCTTTCACTCCAACATAGCCATTTTGATCAATAAATCCTACCATAAGAGCTAAAAACTTTGTGTGACCCATTCCTTACTCCAGCTTTGATTGTTCGCAACATGGACCTCTGATTACATACTTGATAGAGTGAAAGAATACCTATAGAGCTACTGATTCTTTCCCTCCTACACCATATCGACCAAAAGGAGCCCTCGAAACTAGGCCAATCAATTTAGAACACCTGACTATCAGTGAGCAAACATCAAATCGCGAATACTATTATAGACATCAAGTTTAAACGGCCAAAAAGGCTAGAACTTTACAAGACGATACAGCAGCATATAAAACGATTTTACAGAAAGAGAAGTTGCGCTCGCACATCGGATTTCTGTTACAGAAGTAGCATCTACAAAGAATTAGATTGCGAGTACTCTGATTAGATCAACATCAGGAACGCAAGAGGAACAAAGTCAATCGATAAGTGGGTCAATCTGACGAAAAGTTTCAGCTGCGAGTAGATTTTCTGGCTATCCAAACGAGATACGCAAATGCAATTTGTTGCTGACTGAATTAGAGCTTAACAACGGTCAGGTATTTAGTTTTCTTATCGCAGTAAAAAACCTGAAGAGAAAGCTATCTTTGAAGAGACTTTTCTTACATTCGCAGAAGATTCTATGACAATTGTCAGGCCAGAATACTGCTCAATTATGAAGACTTTGGCGCTGCCTGACAATTTCGAAATAGGCCAAGAGAGAATACCGCACGACGTAGCTCGATCACCCCGATGGATCTTATAAAAGCCTCGTCCCACGATAACTCAGCTATGCCTCAGTACTCTCAATAAACAATCTCTTGATACACAAACACCTACTTCAAAACCATCTCAATCTTACTCAGAATACCAACACCCTCGACGTATTCATTCCACCTATCCCGATAGGCGAGCTGCTCTACCGAATGGGCCCAGTCGAACCTCTCGCTTAAAAACTCATTATACGGCTGAATATCAGAACCACCTTCTGCGCACAACGAAGCATAAGCGCTCCATGCGGCTTTGTAACAACCGCCAAGCGCACAGGCGTCTCCGAGGTCAATCTTGTAGGACTCGCCCTTCGACCCAAATATGGAGGAGAACCTGTTGATGATGGATCTATTATTGGATCCTCCCCCGACGTAGAAAACGTTATTGGGACGTGCAGTGAGTGAGTCGATATTCTGCTTGATACCGTCAGATGAAATGGTACCGAAATTTTCAAGCTCGGCAATCACTTTTCGAGATATTTTGCCATCTTGAGCTTTTCTATTATTGGCAAGCATGGGACCTAGTCTTAGTCTGCAGCTGAGAGCTTGTGATTCAACGATAGAGCCCACGTCCAAGTCCACGTCCCAGCGTGACAATTCCGTCAATTGGTGGAACGCAATGTTGTAATGGAACCTTCTAGTTTGAGCCATGCAGTTTGGAATAATCTCGCCCTTGGCAAAGTAAACAGCCAGCTTATTCGCCTTGTGAAGCGGCGGAGACGAGTCGAGAATCTCGTTAAACTTGTCCCAACTGGCGAGCGGCTGGTTGTACTTGGCATTCACCTTTTGCCGGATGAGATCGCGTGGAAGCGCTCCGTTGCAGTAGCACAGCATGCCCATGTATGAGCCCGGAAGAGTCGGGTGCTTGAACATGTGGTAGTTGGGAGAGGAGATGTACTGGTCTGTTACCAAAAGAACGGTTGTGGAGGTGCCGAGAGAAACGAGAATGTCGTTGGTTGCGAGCGGCAAAGCAAGGATGGTGGCCAAGTTGTCTCCTGTGAAGGGGAACAGCTTGCACTCTTTGGAAAAGCCGTATTTGGAGATGAAGTAGGCAGATAAACCGCCGAGGGAAGTGTGTCCAATAGGGTCCAACGGTCCTAATTTGCTTTCTAAATCTAAAACAGCCTGCGCGGCTTCATCGGGCGTAGCACCGTCAATCTCCGGATGGGCTCCTGCTGCTATAGCCAAAAGATTGGGATCGTAACGGTTGTTTTTCATATCATAGAGGTTCATGCCGCACCCGTCGCTTTCTTCGATATTGACCAGCTTCCCACATAGAACAGAAGCCAGGAACGACGATACCAACGAGATTCTGCTGGTGTCTCTATACAGTTGCCTATTTTTTCTAGTGGAGAGCTTTCTAATCTGCGGACCGGTAAAACGGTAGTGGGCACGTGACCCTGTAATTTGAGCCAAAGCGTCAGCGCCGCCTGCTCCCCTTTCGAACGCTTCCAACTCAGGTCCCGTTGAGTGGTCTTGCCAGTTAGGAGACGTTTTGAAGGTGAAAGCGTTAGGGCATAGCTGAGAGCTGAGACTTTGCGATGCCACCAGCGAGTTGAGTATCGATTCTGCCTCTGCAGACCAGTAGACCGAGCCGTGTTGTTGGCACGAGCCGGAGATGCCCTTTACCAGATGGAAGGGGAAGTTGTCTTTTTGCATTTTACGGAAAACCAAATCTATAGCCTCAACCCACATTTCAATCGGAGCAGAAACAGCACCTTCTTCTTCGTCGATGTGGACTCCATTCTTCACGTTAAAGTGCGACAGCTCTTTGTCGAAGTCCACTCTAAAAGTTGCGTGGTGCCGTAGATTAGCAAACGCCGAAATCACCTTGAGCTGTTGCGTCGATAGGTCGAAACCGAGGAAAAGATCCTGACAAACCATCACAATTCTATTTCAACCTTTTGATTCGATGGAAGCCACTTTGTTGGGTTCTTTCGATAGTGCGGATACGGTGGTACCACGAGCACGAGGGTTAAAGCAACAACCGCTGCGAAAATTGATAAAAGATGTAAAACGTTCTGCGAAAAGTAGCCAACTATGCACGATACTATTCCGCCAGTGTATAAGAGTTTCAAAGTGAGTCTCTGCGCCTTTTCTTGCCCGGTAAAATCTATGCTTCCTTCAAGAAAGGAAATGTCCATTGGATGGTGTGGGGTGGTCGTGCGGTGATCATCTCTGGAGCGAAGCGGAAGAGATGATCTGAGGATCGACTTATCCTTTACAGTCTATATCTTGTGTATGTGCTTTTGTATCGCTCTGATAGAACTTTTGTATCCTTCGCCGCAATCAAGTAATTATCTCGTTTTATCTGTTTTGGAATACTTTATTAACTCCCTCTTATTTCCTCGTTAAATCAAACAATCAATTCGTATAATGACACCTCTCAGGCTCTCGTATGATTCTTCAAAAGAGGTTGACCTCAGACATAATTTTGGACACTAGATGACACTTGGTTTTCACGTGACATATCATCTGATGCAGACCTGCCTCCTGGTAACCATAAGTAGACGCTGTTTTACTTGTGGATGATGTCACCTAGCTGCTGGTACTAAAAAAGTGCTTCTATTTCTATTGTCATTCCTGAAGTTATTGTTAAACCATCATTGCATTAAGCAATAACTTTACTGTTTTTCAAATAACAATCATGCATTTATGTGACATTATTTTTTCGTTTTGTATGGCAAAGATAAGCTATAGACCAGGTTCCACACAACACTAGAAAATGGCATACCTTTCTTCATTGCGATTCTAATCTCAGTGAGCTAAAACACAATTCAGTATCATGTATCATACTACGACCAGCTAATCACACATCATTCTGTTTATCAAAAGCCTTATTATTTGAATCTGGAAAATTTACGCGTCTAGACTCTGAAATCTATGCTTAAAATATTTTAGCACTAACCAAGGCCTCAGTATCTACCTGCAGCTGAGGATGAAATTTTAGAAGGGCATGATAGCATCAAAACAGAATTCTGCTGAATGTGCTTTAGTATTTAGCACGTACGGAAGAGCTGCTTCTGCCCAACAAGATATTACTGATGATTCTGGACCCTCGGACGTTTTATTATGCCTCAGAAAACACCGCTTTGATTTCTCAAAAATTCTGCCTAGAATGCTTAAAGAAGTCATCTCGAGATCAAGAGAGCAATTATTGCCGTCTTTATCGCTGTGATTGATGAAGGAAAAAGTCCACTACATACCCAGAATGCACCTCCATAGATGAAAGGCTTCTGTCTCAGTTGTGATCATGGTGTATCAGTAAAAAAGAGAGATATAGTAGTCGCACCAAATCTCAGCTTCATCATGGATCGGTCTCACTGGGGGGCTACTGCTAACTCTTTAGTTGTCATTTTCGAAACCTCGAGAAATAAGTATCGAAGAAGCTATGTTAAGGAAAACATCATTTATCAGCTCTAGAGGACGGCCTTATAGTTTTATAAAAATATGTATTATCTTCAATAACGCAGATTGTTGTATATCGGTCTGACGATTGAACTCGATATCAAACGCAGAGGAATGTTGCCTCTTTATATCCGCCAGTAGTTGCTGCCAACTTTCTTTTTCAAAGCGCCTTGTGATACTGTTCTCTATGCATCCCAACCAAGTGTGCGAACCCTGGGTATGACGTCTTATGCAAGAACGATTCGAGGCTGTGGTTGGCCCGACAAGTGATATTTGGCTAGATGACTAGACAACAACGTCACCCACAGAAGATCTTTTTTGTAACACCAGGCGTAACCGGCCCATGGAGCGACCGTTGTCAAGGTCATTTGGCTAAACTCCTCATGACAATAGGTCTATATGCGGTCTACTGCATGCGTATGCATCCGCATGTGCGTTTGATCTTATGCCGAAGTGAGTGACTATAACAGATCACTACTCCTAGAAGGTGACAGCTGTCGTCATTTTCTTCCTGGAAGTGGACATTTTAGCCAAGTTGTCTACCCTCCCTATGTTTCGGTGTAACTCGCTGGGGTTATTGTATAGCGCTGTTTGTTACATACTATGTGTTGTTATGTTCAATACTTACTCTATTGCTGACATTTCTATTGTCCTTCTGTGTCCTATCATCCGACTGTCTTTTCATCCGTACCAAACTTTACTTCCAGTTTACTAAAATTTTGAAAATGGTGTAAGTGAAGGCCAGTGATGGAAGTAGTTGGACCCTCTACGTCACTTGCGTTGACAGGGGGTTCAGGTCGAGTCTCTTGAATGCCGAATGTGGCCAATTTCTCATTCTGTGATT
>JAJLWQ010000427.1:0-24705 GCA_030570875.1 Citeromyces matritensis | reverse complement strand
TCGGCGGAAATCGTTGGATCAGATGCTGAGCGATGATAGCGGGAACTTGAGTCAAGATTTTGAAACAAATCTCTCATTGAGCGCTTCTCCAAAGATACCCGAAAACTTACTCAAGCTTGCAAGGTCCAGGAAGCAAAAGAGGAAAGAACACAAGACCGAAACCAGTCACCAGCTCAATCCTCGATTGGAGTATACTTACTACAAACCAACAAATATCACCATCAACCCTCTTGAAAAAAAGAGGTCCATCTCGGTAAAGCTGCCACCTGAGAAATATCTTCCACTTTGGTTTATAAATGGAAGAGACGCATGGGAAAAGGAATACCAGGAAAATCTACTCAACAACTAGTTTTCCTAAAAGGTTAGCACTCAGAGCTTGCCGCCCATCAATTATCGCTATCATAGGTTATAGACTCCAAGCCGAGATAGACCATCATCAGTTTTTTCAAATCACCGTTCTGTGAAAAGTGCAATTCATCTTGTTCGTCAATACAAATAGATTTGATTTGATCACAGCATTTTTGAGGTGAAAAAGTGGGCCCTAAATTTTTAGCCACTCTTTTCCATCTACCTTCCCAGTCCTGTTTGAGTGAGTCGACAAGATACTCCAAATCTTTCGAGGACCAAGGTGATTCCCGGAGCTTATGCGTGCGAAGGTATCGCATCTGGACTGCTTGCCAAGTGCGGTGGCCCCCTAAAAGTGAAGCAATTCGTTTCCAGGGCATGTTCCTTTCCTCCTTGTATCTTATGATGAGATTGTCCTCTTCTGGAGTCCATCTGTGAGTATTGACTTGCCGAATCTTTTTCACTGGATCGCCCTCCAGAAAACGGCCTTTATAAGACTTGATATGGTTCCCTCGATTGGCATTTGCATGAAGTTCTTGATTGAGAACGTGAGAACGGAGAGGTGGTAACAAAACGCGGGTTCTCTCCACAACCTCGCCTTCTTCTTTATCTATTGCTATTCCATCCTTTTTTGAGTAGGCAAAGATATTTTCCTTATCTTGCTGAAGATCCGAGTTTTGTTGACCGTCGCAATTGTACAAAGGAAGGCCAAAATCAGGCGATGCTGAGGCTCTGTAAATCGAGAACGTTTCCTTCGATGAATCTATTGATAGCGATAACGAAGAGCGCAACATTTCTGTTTCGGCCTTTTGTGGACGTGGCTTGAAAATACGCGCTTCATTCTCTATAGATTTCAGATTCACAGGTAATCCGCTGTTGCTATAGCTGAGACTTATTCCTTTGAAAGAATGAGTTTTCATGGGTTTGATGGTCCGAGATTTCGTCACTTTCTGTTCCCTTGAAGAGAGCATTTTAATTTTCAGGGGCTGAAATAAAGTAGCATCAAAAATCGCGGGCTTATATATAGTTGAGCATATTTTTGATTATATCCGCGCTAGAAATGCTGAACCATTCAGCCAGTAAGTACCAGTTAAACCAACCGCCTTGTAATCTTATGCCCTCCGCCATGTAGCTCTTGGCATATCTCCCTCTACTGGTGGAGCTGAGCTGGATCCTCTGCTTGGTGCTTCGATGCTTGAGTAGGCTGACGACCCCTTCCGCTTCAGTTTTTCCAACACTTTACCATTAGGAATAGAGGCAGATCTCACATTGTCAACACTAAGTGAACCTAATCTTGATCTTGTCTCATTTTCTAGCGCATCTTTTCCCGTGCGCGACGATTGATAGATCCCCGTTAATGAGTGTTTGGAAGCGGTTCTTTGAGCAAAGGCAGGCGGTGAAGCTGAATGGCGTGATTGTGGTATTGATCCACGGTGCTGTTGCAAAAAAGCTTGTGATCCACTTGGCCGTGATATGCGATGTCGTGTTGAGACGCCTAACCAATCCGGATAGTCATCGTCTTTGGAATCATAGAACTGAACAAGTGCTTTGTGTATCAAGGTATCAGTCTCACTCTCACCATCATGGTCGTGCGAGAAGGCGGATGAGAGCCCCTTTGATGATTGTTTGATTCTGGACCACAGATTATTTTGCTCTGGTGAAACACTGGACTGCATACTTTGTGGGGACTAAGAATAATGTCCGGATGCAAGAAAAGGTAGATTCGTATCTATTGGATTATACATCCTTCCACGCACTGACTATTCAACTACAAAGTCTTCTCTGTCAAGAAAATACCGTACTTCTCCTTCAAGGTTTTCATCAACGGGTTGTTGATTTCAGGAGTCATGGGGGCGATCAGACCTGGAGTAGACAGTGTTCCGTCAAGAACTTCTAGCACCGCTACAGCACAAGGAACACCAACCAGCTTAGCCATAGACGAGTAACCCTCTGGGTTACCGTAGTCGACAAGGGTAGAAGTTCTTGTTTCAGTAGTTCCATCAGCCCACTCAATTCCAAATTTGTGTTGCAAACAGACCAAATCACGCTCTCCTTCCTCGTACTGCATTAACTCCTCTAAGGTGGCACACAAAGTGTCCAGAGCGTTCTTCTTTGGAGTGATCTTCTTATCGGAGAACAAGCCTAGCCATTTAAGACCGTTGATGATACGCTCTTTGTCGTCGTCGGACTTGAAAACAGTCTTGGAAGAGATGGTATCGATCAAAGCCTTTTCATCAGACGAAGATGCTCCAATATACTTAGCAATAGCGTCCTTCCAGGCAATGGGCTTCTCGAACACCTCGTTCTCATCCTCCTTGAGCATACCCATGTCCACAAGAACCTTGACAAACTCAGGGAAGCCTTGGAAACGCAGAGTTCCTCTGATGACGGTTTCAGCTTCAGGAATGTTGTACAACTCCTTGTAGGTGGTTGAATCTCTGTTTGGGTAGCAAACAAAAGCGAAACCAGGCATGATGAAGTAAGGTTTAGCAGAAGCCATCAAATCCTCAGAAGCGATAAACTCCTCATTACCGTTGAGCCAGAACTTGGCTTGGTTTCTGAGGGCAAGCAAAACTCCTCTGGAAGACCAAGAAAACTTGTAGCCCAGCGGATTGTCAGAGTTTTCGGGAGCCGGCAAACCACCACAGTAAGACAAAAATGACTTGATTTTACCACCTTGCTTGTGGACTTCATCAATAGTTTTCACTGCATAAAGGTGGTCGATACCTGGGTCTAGACCAATCTCGTTCATTACGACGATACCAGCATCCTTGATCTGCTGTTCAAGCTCACGCAACTGGGGGTTGATGTAAGATGTGGTAACAACGTTTTTCTTGAATTTGATTGCCGATTTGACAACGGTGGCGTGATAGGTGTATGGAATCAATGAGATCACCACATCACATTTAGAAACGGCATCATCAAGAGACGCTGGGTCATTCACATCGACTGTGGTTGCTTTTGCAACCTTTCCTGCAAGCTCTTGAGCTTTTGAAAGAGTTCTGCAAGCAACAGTCACTTCAACTCCTTCCGTGCCAGCTAGAATGTCAACGGTGGGCTTTGCCACGAAACCGGATCCTAAAAGAAGAACGTTTCTGAGTGTTAGTTGTTACTGCTATGACAAATCATCTTTTAACCTACTTGACCATGGTTGATAATCAATTGGACAAACTGTATCGCGCTAAGTTCCCAATGCGTAAAAGTAGGGTGACCCATGCCAGAAAACCACAAAAAAGTAGGCGAAAAAAAAAAAGTGTGATAAAAACCAAAGAATAATCGAGTGTACTTAGATATCGAGGATTGATTGAAAAGCAGAAAAGCAACAGGAGTTACTTTTCTTCTTTCTATTCAAAGTAAATGAATGCACCGGGAATTATCACCATAGCTGCGCCAACATTCAGGCAGTGATGGTAAACGACTCCCGGATATTGAGAAAGTATTGGCTCGACTGAGCGTACTGAAGGGCTGTCCGCAGAAAGGAGATTCGATAATCAATAGAATCGTCTTTTTGATGACGGCGCACATAGCTTTATTAAAACATTCTTTACAAACTCTTTGCTGAAAATTTCAAACTAGAATCTTGGCCTTTCCAATTGCGGAAGTTAATTTCATAAGCGAATTCGTTAATGCACAAAGTCGTTTGCTAATCGGCAGCATCCTGCATGGCCCCCTGATTAGGCGATGCAAGCATGAATAATCTCTGCAAGATGCCTGCACGCAGCCGAAAAAATCTCTCCGATTATGTTTGCGGGGATTTGCCGTGGTCTTTGCCTTGAGCGCTCAATCAACTCAAACAGATTTTGCAACTTGATCCTTTTGTAATGTAGTTATACAGAGCGCGTAAGAGAGTAAATCGTATTTTTTTTTTGTCGGGCTGACTATCGTCAACTGGTTGAGTTGATGATGTAATTTATTAAAGTTTACGCTAGCCGAACCTTAAAGCTCTATGCAGTACGAAATAGATTGTTCCGTGCAAACAGATCAAAAGTGCAACAGATCAAGAAATCTAGATTCGATCGTCGCTATAAATTGAGATCTGCTTGCTGAGGTCGTCAACGTATAATGTGGCCATGGGGGAACCAGAATCTCACACTCACACTCGGTAAGTGAACCAAAAGAAAAGACATTTTTTAACAATTCAGATTACCATCCTTTAGTGATCTAACTGCCGGATTCAATGCAAGGACAGATACGGCAGCGGAAAGCTCCCTTAGGGTAAGACATCACCACAATCGAAACAGGTCTAGCATAAGCGAACACTACTTCCGTGGAGCGGAAAGCTCACTGTACAGGGTAAACCCAACTTTTACTTTTCCTCAGAATCCTTTGAGGTCAAGTTTGGAAACACCCAGAAGCGAAAGACAATCTTTTAATTTCAAAGGAGCCACACCAGCTAGGAGTAGAAGAATGACAGCCGATGCAATTTTCCCACCATCGGCTTCAGGACCCCAGGCAAGCATTGATTGGTTGCCCAATCATTCCGCAGCATTAGGCACAGAGTCTTCCACGAGTACAGATCGTAGTAAACTTATCAAAGACATAGCAGCGGGATTTAGCCATGTGCAGTATCTCTACAATTTGAGGGACGAGATACGAAATGACTTACACCGATATTCAGTTTTTGAATGGGAACCAACCACTGGCAGCTCCACAACATCGGAGCAAAAGAAAGAAGATGCAGAAGCATTTTTGAACAATATTCCTCTTGCATATCTCGACTCCGCCATAATGTCGTCTGCAATGCTTCTAAAAACCTTTGAGGTATGGAGAAAAGCCAAGCTAGATATCTCAGAGAGTCACAAACATCAGAAATCTATATCAATTTCACAACAAGGAAAGCCCACTACTCAAAGTGAATTTGCTATCGTACATGAGGGCCCATCACAGAGTTCAAAAAAAAAGCGGTTCAAGCGCAAAGCGTCTCAAGGACCCCCTGCCGAGAAAGAACCCAAGTCTATCAAAAAACGTAACAGAGCTAAAAAAAATTTAAGTGAAGACTTAGGCATTAAAGTGACCGCAAAGTGTCTTCAGTGTGGCTCCATAGATACTCCGGAATGGAGAAGGGGTCCCTATGGAGCGAGAAGCTTATGCAATGCATGCGGTCTATTCCATGCAAAATTAACCCGGCGACTCGGTGTTGAAAAAGCCGACAGTACATTGAGAGAAAGATTGGCGTCAGGGATGGGCGCGGATAGACATATACCGAACACGAAATAGAGGTCAATAGCTCAAAGAAATCAGTTACCTCCTTACACCACTTAGCTTTTTCAGATCAAGATGATGATACCCGCTCGCAGCTTCAAGGGCTTGTTGCGACAGCCATGTGTTCTCGCTTTAAACAGTCGCTTCTCTACTGTATCTGACGTCTTTGATTTGGGAATTGAAACCGTTCCTCTTGCTCATGACTTGCATAAGGCACCAAAGGAATCGTTCAAGAGCCCTCTAGTGATTCTACATGGTCTTTTTGGAAGCAAGATGAACAACAGAACCATTTCGAAACAGATAGCAGCGCGGTTAAATAGAGATGTTTACTGTCTAGACTTGAGAAACCACGGAGACTCCCCTCATCATCAAAGGCATGATTATCCTGCCTTAGCAGCAGATGTGGAGCAATTCTGTCTAACCCGTCAGCTGGAAAAGCCGATTTTGATTGGCCATTCGATGGGGGCAAAGACAGTCATGGCAGCTGCTCTTCGGCGCCCAAGTTTGGCGCGACTTATGATTTCTGTAGATAATGCACCTGTGGATTTCACTCATGGAGCGACTGGTTTTTCAAAATTTGGAAAGTACGTAAGACAACTTATCAAAATTACGAATCAAAGACACCCAATCTTGAAAACCATGAAAGAAGCGGACGCTGTATTGAATGAGGTTGAGGAATCGCTTCCTGTGAGACAGTTCCTGCTCACAAACATCAAGCGTGATGCGAAAGCAGCTGATGGGGATCTGGTTCTCAAGGCGAAGGTCCCGCTAGAGACTTTGGGGAAAAATCTACACAACATATCAGCATTCCCATTTGATCCAAACCAAAGACAATGGTCCGGCCCAACCTTATTTGTAAGAGGCGAAAAGTCTTCTTACGTTTCTGATGAAATGCTGCCGGAAATCGGAAGATTTTTCCCGGCTTTCCAAACAAAAGATATAGATGCAGGACACTGGCTGATTAGTGAAAAGCCCAAAGAGTTCGTAGACATTGTATGTGAGTGGATAGAAAGAATGGAAGACGACTAGTATTATACGCATCCATGCATCTTCGGCCCCGATCACACCGAGAAATCTCGGATCGCATACATTTCTTTTTTTGTATTATTGGGCAAAAAACCAGAACTTTGAACAAATGTTAAGAACACTATCTCAAAAGAGGTTGTTTCACAATTCTAAAGTAATTGCAGAGAACGCCACTCGGAAGCATGACGTTGTCGTGATTGGTGGAGGCCCTGGAGGTTATGTTGCTGCAATCAAAGCCGCCCAGTTGGGATTAGACACCGCATGTATCGAAAAACGTGGCGCTCTCGGTGGAACTTGCCTGAACGTCGGGTGTATTCCTTCCAAATCGCTTCTTAACAACTCTCAGCTCTACCACCAGATCTTGCACGACACCAAGAGCAGAGGTATCGAGGTAGGTGACGTCAAAATGAACATTGCAGGGTTTCAAAAGGCCAAGGATACTTCTGTAAAGCAATTGACAGGAGGTATCGAGATGCTTTTCAAGAAAAACGGTGTAACTTATTACAAGGGAGCTGCCTCTTTCGTCGATGAGCACTCTCTGAAGATTGCACCTATAGATGGTTCGGAAGAGTCTGTTGTTCAGGCTGACAATATTATTGTTGCTACCGGATCCGAGCCAACTCCATTTCCGGGAATTGAGGTAGACGAAGAGAGGATTGTGTCTTCCACTGGTGCTCTCTCTTTGAAGGAGGTTCCAAAAAAGATGGCTATCATTGGTGGTGGTATCATTGGACTGGAGATGGGTTCTGTTTACTCTCGTTTGGGATCAGAAGTCACCGTCATTGAGTTTCAAAATGCGATCGGTGGAGTAGGAATGGACGCAGAAGTATCCAAGAACATTCAAAAGATCTTGGGTAAACAGGGCCTCAAGTTCAAGCTTGGAACTAAAGTGACAAGTGCTGCCCGTGATGGCGAAACTGTAAATATCGAAGTGGAAGACGTCAAGAAAGGCTCAACTGAGAAACTGGATGCAGATGTCTTGTTGGTTGCCGTGGGACGTAGACCATACACCAAGGGACTTGACGGTGAGAAGATTGGGTTAGAATTAGACAACAAAGGTCGTCTTGTTATCGACTCCGCCTTTAGAACCAAACACGACCATATCCGTGTTATCGGAGACGTAACTTTCGGCGCCATGTTGGCCCACAAGGCTGAAGAAGAAGGTATCGCGGCTGCTGAGTACATCAAACATGGCCACGGTCATGTCAACTATGGAAACATCCCAGCAGTTATGTACTCTCACCCAGAAGTTGCATGGACTGGTCAGTCTGAGGAGCAACTCAAGGAAGCCGGTATCAAATACAAGGTTGGCAAATTTCCCTTCATTGCTAACTCGAGAGCCAAGACAAACCAGGACACCGACGGATTCGTCAAATTTTTGGCTGATGCTGAAACTCAAAGAATTCTTGGTGTCCATATCATTGGCCCCAACGCTGGAGAAATGATTGCCGAAGCCGGTCTTGCCCTCGAGTATGGTGCTTCTACTGAAGATGTGGCCAGAACATGTCATGCCCACCCAACGCTTTCTGAGGCTTTCAAAGAAGCTGCTCTAGGTACTTTCGGTAAAACTATCAACTTTTGATTTGTAAAGTGTGTTGAATTCAGTTCTTTATTTATGACATGTAACTTTAATAGTCAGCTATCTGCTCAATATGCGGGGTGACGATACGGCGGCACCACAACTTGTTTTTGCGCTGAGTTTTTGTAGTGATCACTAGCGTCGGTAGACGCGCACGAAGTGCATGATTTTATTTTTACAGTATGTGCCAGCTCGTGTGTAACTGATCAGACTGGTCAGAATGGAAACTCTACTGTCACGGCCTCAAGCGAGATTCTTTTATGTGTTTGTTGCTTGAAAGTCCTCCCAATTCGATAAGCTCCCTGGTTCTTAAAACGACAATTTACTCTAGCTGCGAGGCTTATTGAGTTTTCGGTGGTTCTGATGAAACCCATACATCCAAGTCCTTTTCACGCGGTTCCAATTGATGCAGAGCACATGCTTCCAATGGTCTCAGCATACTCGGTTCCATGTGCTGTAGTTTTCAGCAGCACTTTGATTCATGAAAAAAATTCCCCGTAATTTGTCGATTGTTGTTCCTTTTGGTTGTATCGATGTGTCTTCTTGATTTGAATAATAGAAGACAATTCATATAATCGACTGTAACCGATCTGTTGGCTGCCGGTATCGTGTGATTGACTAATTGGAATGTCCAAATATCTGGTCTGTTCGGTCGTCGACAAGCTTTCAAATCTCAGGATCCCTCGTTGATATGGACATGACAAGGCTCGTATTCAACAGATCACAAATCAAGGTCACCAATCAAGGTCACCAATCTAAGATTTAAAAGCAACATCGATTCTCCGGCGGTCCAAGATCGCATTATGGATCTGAAATCCCAGAATATATACGGTCATGTGACTGGGTCTGATTTGATTCAATTCAAGATTTAACCGGTTTTTTTATACTGAAGGCATAGTTGCTGCTCTTTATAACTCAGAATAATACGCCCGGCGAAGTTTGAGGGATCAGCAAATAATGTTGAGTTAATCATAGTCAAGTGTGTAACATGACAAATGGCGTGAGTAGACAGGACTCCCCCATATCTACCTACTCGTTGTTGCCAGTTTGCCTGAGTTAGCAGAATAAACAAGCCTTCAGTCTATAAGAGTGGGACTTAAAGATCTCATAATATTCTTACGCATAAGACAAATTGATCATTTATAGTCAACCTCGACAAACGTGGCAGTAACATCACCCAAAGAAGGCTGAATTTCATGCAATTGATTCCTCTTCGGCCGATGGGGCGATAACCTTTGGATTATCGCTTTCACCCATCATGTAGAGTCTTGTTATGCATGAACTTCTGCTCATAACTGTGTGGCGTAGTTGTACTGGGCTGGGGCCAAGAGAAGTAATAACATCAAAAATGATTTCCTACATGTCTGGTCGAGACTTAGTATAATGGAGGTAGAAATTCTTTATGATTTTCCTGTTTATTAATTCGTAAGACCAACAGCCGTATCAATATTTGGAGCTGTTTATGGTCATCAAAATGGGGTGATGCTTACTCTGATTGGGATAACAGCGACTGTCTGATGAAAAAAAGTCATTAACACATCTGACTAAGCTTCACAAGAGAACACAACTGACAAGATGACTTCGCAAACCAAAAAATAAATCAAATAAATGAAATAAATCAAATAAATCAAATACCAACTTTGATCTATCACTTGCAAAAAGGATTAACGAGTCGGAAAAACCCAAGAAAGAGAGAAAATTCAACACTAGACCTCTTCAAAAGAGGATCTCTCTTTTACAAAAAGCGAAGTTTATTTCAAGCAGTTTCTAAGAAACAAAAAAAAAGAGAAAAGACCTAGCAAGAAGCTCCAATCTTGGCCAGTTCAATCGAGCAAACGTCTATTAGACAAGGGTGAACTATTGTACCTCGAAGTCATTATGTTCAAGCTGCTTGCCATCCTAGTTTTGTACAAAGCTGGAACAAGGCTTCTTTTCATAGATCAACTTGTTTGTTGCCACTTATAAAGAAGAAGATACAACAAGGCTCGCATTACTGAAAAATCAAGTTCAAAATGCCTCATTAAGCGAGTGTTACAAATTCAACTGCTTCTTCTGCTGCTCCCTGGCCCATCTCGCTGTATCCTTTGTACTCTGCTGGAAGGCAGCGTTGGCTCTTGTCTTCCTTATAAACTCTGCCACCCAGTCTTGTAGGAAAACATTCTTAAGTCTTCCATCAGGGAACATCATGGCTAAGTCGCCAAATATACCAACCGCAGAACGACAAACATGGTCTGACACACTCATATTGATATCCGAGTAGACGGATAACAGGAACTGAAACACCTGAGAGGTGAAAGGGTATATGGCATCAGGTCTATCATGGAGTCCACCAATCATTCCGACGTAAGCATCCAAAACAGCTTCACGCACACTCAAGGTATAATCCAAACTCTCCAGAGAAGAATCTTCTGGCTGCAAAGTCTGGGCCTGTGCGCAGATATCCATGACGACTTGTAAATACTCAATGAACTGAGCTCCCACAGAACTGGCAATGTCTCCAAAACAAGAAAGAATCAGTGGCCTCAATTCCCTCCTCAAAGCGGAGTTTTGCAAATTGTTACCGAGAATGTTCATCAGCCCATGTGCAAATGGAACAATACTTGCCCCGAGAGAGTGCGAGATATCGGCAACAAGACCGATAGCTGTATTACAGATGGGGGATTCCGTGTTCTGCAATGCCTGGCTCAAGAATGGTAAAAAGGCCTCCATGTATTTCAGAAAATGCTCACCGGAAGCACCTGCAAGAGCTGAAATCGCAATAAATACGTCTTCATCGATCAGCGATTCTCCATCCTGCTGTTGAAGTAGTTTGATAAATTTCTCCATGAGATCATCGGCAACAGCCAAAACGTTGGGGCCAGCGCGGCGGATCACATTGGTCAACACACTGAGGATGCTAGTCTGGAGTTCTTCAAAACGAGCTCGCTCTTCAGAAGAGTTGGCCTGCACGGACATATCGATGGTAGCATCCAGCCTGGCAAGGACCTCCGCAGCAACTTGATTAACAGCTGACATATCATCGTCTGAGCTATAAAGCACAAGGGTTGAAAGGGCCTCATACGCAGAAGCGCGCGATGAAAACTCATTGTCTCCTTTCCCAGATAGTTCGACTAGCGCAGGCACCAGAGTAGAATAGTATTGAGACATCACGGTTGTTTGTTGATGAGGCCCGTTTTGGCAAAGCTGCTCAACAAGGTTCATCAGTGTCCAACAACAGTTAGTAGAAACCTTAGGATGATCGCGCAGACCATGATAAACTGCCTCAACAACAGGTGACAAATGCTGAGATATATCAATAGCATCCACCACAAGATCAGCAATGCGACCTAAACACCAAGCAACAGTTTCACGAACCTGAAGTGCCTCATCTTTTATCAAGTTGAGGATTGGAGCCAACGCTTGTCCGATTAAAATCTTGAGTTGCTCACGATCAGGTCCGTCGAGAATTGAGCCGAATGCCATCACTGCTGCCTCTCTATTTCTCCAGGAAGAATCTTGCAGATTTCTCTCCACAAATTGCAAAGTGGGCTGAACCACGTAGTTTCCTGTATTCTGAGAGAACAATTGCAAACAAGCACCGGCAGCCATAGCCACAGACCAATCTTCATCTTCCGGGTCCTCATTTTGTCTATTGAGCAACGTGAGCAAAGTAGGAAGCACATCTTGTATAGCGACTAGTGCAAAATTGAAGGAGGTGAGTTCAGGGGAATCTTTCTCCAATGCGTCGCCAAATTCTTCTCTCTGAATTGCAATCTCCAGCTCTTCCTCACACACGGTAGACCAAAACTCCACTGCCATACACGCAACCCTCTCATCACTCGACTGCATTCCAGCCACAGTAAGCCCATAAAGAGCTTTCTCCATATAGATACTCATAAAAGAATAGTAAAGACTCATTATGCGAGAAAGAGCACCAAATGCTGAAGCCTGAATGTCGATATCGTCTGCTTGAGTGGCCTCACAAACAACTTGCATGATGTAATTTCTCTCACCTTCGCGCTCAAAGTTGTAGCGAATAAACTCTAGAGAATTAACCAAAGAGTTTATGGCGGTCAACCTCACGATCTTTGATGGTTCTGAAGAGCGCGCACACTGAACGATCGCAATCAAAATTCCATTTGCTTGTGAAACAACTCCTGGGTTGGTCGGATCCGCAGATTCGCATATATATCCTATCGTCAAGAGCGATGCACGTTTAACGTTGACCGGCTGGGATTCCTTTGTGTTCTCCACCATTATAGACATAAGTTCAGGCCAATCGCCGCGAGGCAACTCGATATCGGCTATGGCAGCTATCAGTTGAGCTGCAGAGTTGGCAACTCTGTCATCTGTGGTGAGAAGACACTTGAGTGCCGTACTTTTGATTTGATGTTTGTTCGCTGCCTCGATAGCAATCCATTGTTCAGCCTGAAACTGACGTGTCGTCGGATCCTTGGAAGTGAGCTGATTTTTCAAGGCGATACCAGCAAGCATTCTAACTTCAGTTTTCTGAGCTTCATTTGCCAAAGAGTCAATCAAAAGACCCAGATACATCACGACGTTTTCATTGGCAAGAATAGAAAGCTGTTGTTCAGCTTGCGAACGCTTCGCTGGATCGCTGCTTAAAATCGCATTTTCAAGAATGTCTCCAAACTCCATTTTCAATAAAGGTCCTCTGGATTCTGCAAAAGTTAGTAAATCACGATCTTTGAATGTTGCTCTGAAGATTTCTAGAGGTGGACATGACATGTGCTTGCCACATTTTATCACACCGTGCCAGCTTTCAGAGTAGTTTTCATACTAACATTCGACGTTAATTGAACAAAATATTGTTTGTGCTAATCCGGAATGGAAATGAAACTTTCTAGAACCGTTCTCAAGAACTATACGTACACTTGTCATTTGCACGACCTTCTCAAAAGAGAGGGTAACCAGCCGGCAAGGGGAACATCTTACTGAGTGGAAATAATTGTAGCTAAAAATCATTTGATGATACTAATTTCTTGCTAGATGCTTCACGCCATTCCTCTATCCACGTTTGCATTTGCTGTATACTTCCCGGACTATGCGTGCTAAAGAAAGTGGTTAGTAAATCCGACGTAAGCGGGTGAGATACTTACTTGACTGTGGGTACTATGGATTTTATGTTCATCGTGATTGCCATGAAGCTGAGTTCTCGGAAACTCGAATGCTCGCTGTACGGAACCCCATATATTTGTATAATTTTATCACTGTTATATTGTGACTCAATTGAGGCCAGATCGAAATCGTTTGCACTTTTACAAACAATTTGCTTCAGCACTTCACTTCGGGGGACTTGTTTCATCCATTTGAAAGATTGTCCAGGAACGGAGCGGAAGCTCCAGCCTGTGGGCCTGAAAGCGACAATATGCTCGAATCGCTTCCTATAGCTGGCAAAATACTCATCAAGACGATTAATATTGAGATATTTCATTGGCACCAGATGGACAGACGCCTCGAACGGATCTGATGTCAGCAAATCATCCAGTTCCTTCCAACCGAACGTTTGCAAAACTCGTCGTTTTCCAACATCAGCATAAAGCTTAGAGCCGATTCTCTTAGCAACTTCAATTGCAATTCGCTCTTTACCTATCGTATAAGTACCTATTGCAATCAAATAACCTTTCTTAGGAATATGCGAAGAAAAGGGAGTGCGAAGAAGGTCAGTAATGCGAACCTGCATCTTCTTCCTGTACTCGTTTTTCGTCAGCCTTTCACAGAACTCTGCCACTGTGTCAATGACATGTTCTTGTTTTGGAAAACTGTGAACCGGATTTAAGTATGTTGTGTCCAAATACACATAATCAATTTGTCTCTGTAAAAGAGGATGTTGCAAGATGGTTTTGTTTACCCTAAAGTCCCCACAATGGAGCCAAGCCTTTTCCTCTTTTGAATCTTCGAAAAGGAAAATACTGCTACCTGGACAATGATTGGCGTCAAGCATGGTAACGGTGATCTCAGTCCCAGCAATCGGATACGGTTCATTGAAGTCAAGCGAAACAATCAGTTCCGGGTTTGCTCGCAGCTTCATTATACATAAAGACTTTGTGATTTGCGAGCAATAAATAATACCGTTGTTCCAGCTCTTGTTCAACCCCATGTAATGATCCGAGTGGAAATGCGAAAGAAAGTAATGCTTAATTTCAGCATGAGGAGCATACATGAAAGCATCAACTCCGATCTTTGTTGCGCCATGTTCAAATTTGAGTATCTTTAGGTCAGGCACCTGGCGTTTTTCTCTCTTGGGTTTGATGTCTGAGTCCTTGACTCGATCGCTTTTTGAGTTCTCGCCCCCGATGTTCGGGGGATTGAGGGTTCTTTTTTTGGTGGGCGTTTTTCTTGGTGAACTCTGCTTCCTCGCCGCATGTTTAACGGGCGTGGCAGTCTCTGATTTACGAGACTTGTACACGTAGCTCTCAGACGACTGAATCGATAGTTCCGATTTTTTGCTTTCATTGATACAAGCGTCTACATGCCTTTCACGGAACGATAAGGAATAGCTTGTGATGCAAACATCACAGAGAGGACATTTGACATCTTCTTGACCGACCAATGTAACGTTGTGTTCAGATTCGGAGTCGGTCATAGTTAGATCGACTAGCTCTGGTTCCATGTTGAGCTGCACTTGCAATTCACCCTATTTCACACTCGCCTCTCTTTCCATCGAAGCAAGGATTTCGCGATACCCTGGAAACAATTGTGTGCATATGGGATTGCTTTCTATAATACGCAAAAGTAAGCTGAAAGACAAGGAGTTGCGCATTCTGGTACTCGGTCTAGATAATGCTGGCAAGACCACAGTCGTCAAGTCTCTGTTGAAACAGAATATCGAGGAAATTTCACCCACGGTTGGGTTTAATATCAATTCGATGGAGCAGGACAGTTTTACGCTCAACATTTGGGACGTGGGAGGCCAGTCCTCTCTGCGCGCTTTTTGGTACAACTACTTTGAGAAAACAGACAGCCTTATATGGGTCGTTGATGCCTTAGCGCTAGAACGGTTGCATGAAAATTTCGAAGAGTTCAGAAGACTGCTATCAGAAGACAAACTAACGGGATCCAGCGTTTTGATAATGATAAATAAAGTTGAAGAGATAAAAGATAAAGAGAGGCTGCAAAAAGTGGTTGAAACAATAACGGAAAATCTGCATCTTGAACATATCGAGAATCACAATTGCAAAGTTATGCCAGTCAGTGCATTCACTGGCTACAACTTGGAGGAAGGTATAGATTGGTTGATCAAAGAGTACAAAGAGAGACTCTATATATTTTAGCCTTTTGTATCTCATCACATGCATCTTTTTTTCGCGGAGGCGCGCGCATACAAAGCAATCACATTACTTTCATCATGGTCAAAGTCACTGTATGTGGAGCTGCTGGTGGCATTGGTCAACCATTGTCCTTGCTCCTCAAATTGAACGAGAATGTTACTGCGTTGTCATTGTACGATATCGCTAATGTCAGAGGTGTTGCAGCTGACCTGAACCACGTGAATACTCAGTCCACCGTTGAGGGGTATCAGCCTGATGGAAAAGACGACTCACAGGCTTTAAAGACTGCATTAAATGGATCACAGATTGTGGTGATACCGGCAGGAGTACCCCGTAAGCCTGGAATGACCAGGGATGATCTTTTCAAAGTGAATGCGGGGATCGTAAGAGGTTTGGTGAATGGGGTAGCAAAATACTGCCCGGAAGCAGTGGTGTGCATTATCTCCAACCCGGTAAACTCGACTGTACCCATAGCAGCAGCAGAACTGAAGAAGAATGGTGTTTTTGATCCCTCAAGGTTATTTGGTGTCACAACTCTGGATTCAGTGAGAGCTGAAAAGTTTTTATCCGAAATGCTTAAGGATGATCCTCGCAAAATCAAGGGACATCTTTGTGTTGTTGGAGGCCATTCAGGAAAATCAATAGTGCCACTTCTTCATGTGAATGCTAAACTGAGTGAGCGACTGGAATTGCTAAGTGAACAAGACATCCAAAATTTTATTCACAGAGTTCAGTTTGGTGGGGATGAGGTTGTCAAAGCAAAAGACGGCAAGGGCTCTGCCACTCTGTCGATGGCCTATGCTGGATATAGGTTTGTTGAGTTTGTCATTAGTTCTATGGTCGGCAACTCCGTCGCAAAGGATGAGGGCGTCTACCCTGAGTCTGCCTTCGTGTTTCTACCAGGCATCGAGGGTGGCGATGCCATTGCTCAAAAAGTTGGGAGCGACTTTTTCTCCGTTCCTGTTGTTCTAGGCAAAGGTGGAGCAGCAGTTGCTGTCCTTGATCCTTTGAACAACTTGACCGCAAAGGAACAAAAGCTTGTCTCTATCGCGAGTCAAAATTTGAGCGGAGAGATCGCTAAAGGTGTAAACTTTGTAGTAGGCCCTAAGCTATGACCTGTTTATCTAAAAGAGGTTTTTCCAGTACAAATATCCAGTTAAATCGAACAATTTAAGTTAAAAATGTCACGTCTTGCCCTACGTGACCTCCACTTAAAATTTTTCTCATGGTTGGAGAATGAAAGGTGGGGGTGATATGCATCCTGCACAAAGAGTGCGGGGTTTACATTGGCTGGAAAGGCGCGGCAAATGCCGAATTTCACACAAATAAAAACTCAACCAAAAAACCAAAGAAATACTCTACCATTGCTTGTCGGCTTTACAGAAGAAAAGCCCATTTTGAACACTTATTTTTTCACAAAGCAATACAAAGTGACATCAAGCATCGCGTTGAAGGCCAGCAGTGCAAACCAGTTTTGTACAGATACTGAATCGAGGAAAAGGCAAGGACCAGAGCTTACCACCACAAGAAAGGATATACGAGTCCCCCGGTCTTTTAACAGTGATAATCAAAAATCCATCTACGACCACTTGGACAATCTAGAACCAAAAAGTTCTGGAGCTTCAACAAGTAGATTTGGACGTGGATTTTTACAGAAATCTACCAATTTTTGGCGCAAAGCCAGAGGTCATAAAAAAGAAGATATAAAAATTGGTGAACCGAATCGAATTCTTTCTAACACTCTAATGGAGCAGATAAACACCAAGACGAAAAATATCAGCCTTCAAGTTGGAGAAGATCGTAAGTAAATTTTCATTGGTATAATTCCTTGTTTCTGATGAGATGATCTGCATGAGTGACACAGATGTATGGTTGCGCTCCCTGACGCATCACGAGAGGGTAACATTGTGTGCGCCTGACCAAAACTGGAGAAACGCAAAAAGAGTCGAATCAGCTTGAAAATTGTTGCTCTTCACGCGCTCCCCCCTCATCTCATAGGAACAGTGGAAGGAACTTAGAAATAGACAGACTAACAATGCCATTGGAAAATGGCCAGATAGAAGAGATCAGAGAATCCGTGCAGGATGGCCACACCGGCGAAGTCAAGGAAATCACATACACCAAGTGCAGTGTAGTTGGTCATGGGTCATTTGGAACTGTATTTCAAACACACATTTACCCTGACGATGAGGCTGCAGCAATAAAAAAGGTATTACAAGACACACGTTTCAAGAATAGAGAGCTTCAAATAATGCGCTCAATGAAACACAAAAATATCATCAACATGAAGTATTTTTTCTTCAGCACAGCAGAGGATGACAAGGTGTTTTTGAATTTGGTGTTGGAGTTTATGCCGGAGACTCTGTACAAGACATCTCATTGGTATCTCACGAGGAAGGTGACCATGCCGCTGTATGAAGTCAAGCTTTACTCTTATCAACTCATGAGATCGCTTTGTTACATACACTCATTGGGTATTTGTCATAGAGATATAAAACCTCAAAACTTGCTCATTGATCCATTCAATGGTATACTGAAACTTTGTGACTTTGGAAGTGCGAAGATACTTATACCATCAGAGCCGAATGTCTCTTACATTTGTTCCAGATATTATAGAGCACCAGAGTTGATCTTTGGAGCTACCAACTATACCACTAAGATTGATGTTTGGAGTGCTGGGTGTGTCATTGCGGAGATGTTGCTGGGTCAACCTTTATTTCCGGGCGACAGCGGAATAGATCAACTTGTTGAGATCATCAAAATTCTGGGAACACCCTCGAAAGAGCAAATAAAAAACATGAATCCTCATTATATGGACCACAAGTTTCCCTTTATAAAGCCGATAGCTTTGAACAAGGTTTTCAAAAAGGTTGACAACCTGTGCATCGACATGCTCATTACACTGTTGGAGTACTCTCCAATCGAAAGGATATCTGCCATCGAATCGCTGACGCTTCCATTCTTCGATGAGATCAAATCGCCAGATGCCTCATTTCCTGATTACCGGTTCACTAATGATGGTGAACCGAAACCACTGCCCGACTTGTTGGACTTTAGTAGAAGGGAGCTGAGCATCAATCCACAGCTGATTTCCGGCTTGATTCCAAGTTGGAAAAGGAGCACCTACAGCGATGACTATGGAATCGATTTAGATGCATTTACTCCTTATTCATCCGAAGAACTCGCTAATCATGAGCTGAACTAGGTGCTGTGCTCAATTTTATATTTTAGCGTGTAACTTGACGTTGTAATTTTATCTTTACTTTCATGATGGTGTCAGGATGTAGCTTTGTTTATTTAATCGTCAATGCAGAACAATCTTGAAAGCTTTTCTAGTCAAAAGGAAAACTTCCCCAGCTCGATTGATCCGGAAACGCCCGTCAAGGGCTTCAAACAAGATAGGACTAACTCTTTCACAAAGCCCACAAAAAGGGCGCCTACTACCCCACTGACGCCAAGCATGCTTCAGCAGAACATTATACGACGGAAAACTCATCAACAGTTGCCTGTCTCTCAAACTTCTCAAGCGAAGACAAAGGAGTTACAGAACGTTAGATCCAACCTCTACTCATTGGAGAGGCAAAATGAGCCAGAAAGCTTGCTTGAGGTATTCCAGACAAACGGCGCGAACAGGGAAAGTGTGAAACTTTTGTGGATGCTGCAACAAGATTACAAGAGAGCTCAAAGTGTTCTGGAGTACGTGAATGTGGAGCGGAGATGCGAAAAAGACAGAACTTGAATTTTCTACAAAAACCCAAGCTAATTAAAGCACTCGACAATTTCTGCGCTCGTCAACCTCAAGTCGGACTGATAAATCATCATCTTGGAGAATATTTGCCTGACGCGATCATCTGCTCTGGGAAGCATTTTTGTTAAAGGCTCTGGACCTTTTTCACTCAAGACGAACGCCGATAAAGCCTTGCTCTCTGATACTTCGGTCCAACTGCTAAGGTCTGGTTTACCAAAGATATTGAAGATGCTTGATATAAGGGTTATATCACTAAAGTTTGAGGCAGGGTCAAACAAAGTGACACAGTCTTCAGAATATAGAATCATCATTACAACCCCCAATGCCCATATGTCTACTGCGCTTGTATAAAATTTGCATGAGAAAATAACCTCAGGTGCCTTGAAAACCCCGGTTGATATATCTGTAACTTTTGCATTCTCTGGCTCGTCTTCGGCCGACAAGTGTGGGCACCACGCTATACCGAAGTCGATTAAAATTGGTTCCGAGTCTATTGACTTAAACATTACATTTGATGGTTTGATATCTCGATGGATGATTCCTTTAGCATGAATGTGAGCGAGGCCAGCCGCGATGCCTTTGATAATTTGATTGGCTCTCTCTAGTGGCAATTTGTTGATACGTGAAACTTCTTTTCCATCACCATGTAGCACATCTGCATCAGGATTCAGCATCACTTTCACCCTAGAACAGTGTTGGATCACAGCATCCAGATCACAGGAATAGTATGGCATCGCAATTGTAAGCACCCCATTCTGAAAGACAGAGTCAATAACTCGGACAATGTGCAGCGACTCTATGTCTTGCGCTGAATCGTTCAGTGACTGTAGAATTTTCAACTCCCTTCTGCAATTGTGGGGAGGCTTTTCGTCGTCAGGGTCACAAACCTTGAGAGCAACAATTTTTTCATCGTACTCAGATAAATAAACATCAGAAAACGGTCCAGAGCCGATTCTTTGGAGCTTCCCGAACCGCCGATTGTTGTGAAAGTGTGCTGCTTTTATGCTTGAGTGCATCGGCAATTCTTGACGCACATCTAAACAAATGTCAACAACCACTTGCAATCCACCGGAATGGACAGAAATGGAGCTTTGCGATGTAGGAAAGTCAATTTTCAATGACTCTGGTGCAGAAGAAAGCTTTCAGCTGAAAGCGCGTTGCGTGAAGGAAGCTATACACCAGACTGACATTGAGCGACTGCGGATGCTTGCTGAAACAAAAGACGGTCTGATGAACTCCCAGTGGAGACACCAAGCATGGCCTGTTCTATTAGGGCATCCGAAAGCTCTTGAGCAACATGTGACCACTCCAGTCGCTCGACATAGAGACGAAGACCAAGTGAAGCTTGATATTATGAGGAGCTTCACTTATATTTCTGATGAGTCCCTTGAAGCTGTTGCTTCCCTCAGATCCCGCTTGGAGAATGTTATACTTAGAGTACTGAGGAGCTACCCGGACTTGAATTATTATCAGGGCTACCATGACATTGCCTCATTGGTTATTCTTGTTTTCAAGGAAGATGAAAGTGCCTTCCAGTTTTTAGCGACACTCACTCTGATCCATCTCAGAGATTTCATGTTGCCTACCATGGATGCTACTATAATTCACCTGGAGCTTGTCACTGACCTTTTGGATGTTATAGACCCATCATTTGGGAAAGTGATTCGATTATGCAATAATCCATTTTATGTTCTATCACCTATCTTGACTTTATTCTCTCACAATGTCCGAGATCACAGAGCTCTTTGTCTGGTGTGGGATTATGTTTTAACGAGACAACCACCCATTTTTTGCATATATCTATCGGCTACCTTGATATTACATTTCAAGGATGATATCATAATCCAGTTGCACCAGGAGATGAACTTCAGAGCAGGAAGTGAGGAGAGACAAGCTGACTTCTCGGATTTCTTGCATGGCATTCTGTCTGACGTTATGTGCAACAAAATAAACACTATTTGCGAGGATCAAACAACGTTTCTTGAAATCCTGGGGCTGGCAACGTCCTATATAGAGCGTTATTCCATGACAGACGTTCCACGTTACGTTAGCAATGTTTCTTGCTACTCTGTCCTTAAAACAGCCAGAATACCCCAAGCAAGCATCGACTGCTGGGATCTTTTCCAAAAGCAAATGCTCGGAAGTACTGGTCAACTTCGCCAGGATGAAGGATTTGGTGGAAAAATGCATCTCGGTTTACTAAGAGCTGGTAAAGATTGGGTTTTAAGTCCCATCGTCGGCCGGTCCACATGGAGACGAGTTGTAGTCAACCTGGCTGTTGGTATCATAAGCATTTTTGTGGGCAAGTATTTTCTTTTCAAAGACGAATCTTGGAAGGAATTTCTCCCATTCAAACAACCAGAGTTTGACCAAGCTAGCTCAATTGTATTCCCGATTCGCCTTGTAAAGGGAATACTGTCTCTTGGGCTGTAACCTTAAGCAATAGGATACTATCAAGCTTAAATTGGTTGACTATGCATCATGTTTTTTTTTTTTTGCATGAGTCTTTCACTCTCTTGGGATACAATCGCACATCAGTGTCTCTTTCGGGATTACAGAGTCAAATACACTCGAAAACTCCTGATGGCGGTAGGGGAGGATAAGACAGATGCTGGATCCGGGATTTTGTCCTCCCAGAGATGTCTCGGTTTTTCCAAACTCACGGAAGAAATTAATGACTACACGAATGTATGGACGTCGATAATGAGACGTTACATCCGGTACGTCTCCTGGCCATGATATCATACACCGGAAAAGAGGTACAGACAGGGCTAGCTGAGGTCACATCAAATTTTCTTACTGTCCACAGAGTGCAAAACTCATAACCAATAACCTTCTACTTTCGCTGTATCGGCCCAACTTTAATAGGTGAACTAGCTTCGTGGGTGGTAAGCAACTGAAGGAAGGATAATACTAAGGAGCTGCAGATGGTGGTATGAATTCAAAATCAATGGTCAAATTTTGTTTGGCAACAGGTACTGTACTTGTCTGCTTCCCTGAAGGAATATCGTGAACTTTTCGACCAGAGATCTTATCCTCCAGCTTGGGTTGGTGAAAAGTTAGTTAAGGATGGTTTTCATTTTACCAGAGCCACATAGAGCACCTGGTGAAAAACATTGTTCATCATAGCTGGATGAGATAGTTAGCGTCTGCATCATCCCATCACCAAATAACAGAAAGTATAATAAATATAGACCTTATCAAAATACAGAGCATGTCTCTTATTATGCAACTATTTGTTACTCTGGTACTGTGAGCACACGCAAAGTATCAAGTAACAAGTGAGGTTCACTTGAGTTGTATGAAATGGTAGGTTGTAACCCTAATCTTCCATTTGAGCATAAGATACCCAAGCTAAGTCAGCTTTAGTTGACTCGACACGTCTGTGATCTCAAAAGAATGTGCCGATCCCTAAAACAAATGACATTACAATGAATATTCCCACAAAGGGCGGGAACTTTGTACCGATCAATAGTCCCAGTGATCGTGCAAAAAATCAATCTTGATCATATGATTGACCAGCAAAATTGCGACAGCGGACCAAAGGATGAAAGAAATGGCCCCCACTCACCCTAATCACATCTAAGGGTCCCCAGGAGCTTGAAATTTTCTCACTGAAAGACAGAGTGTCAACAAAAAGATAGACTTTTCACCCACGGAAGCTCGTCTCCGAAATGCCTAACTTTTTGGGGTGCGCTCATATCTGAGAGGACTGGCAACTAATATCAGTGCTTTATTTGAGCTCTAGGTGCGTATATACCTACCCAGTCTTATACTTCAGGGTACCGAAAAATCAAGACGCGTCCTGGCACAAGAAAAAATGTCCACCACAATGAGAAGTGGTACGTCAACTACTCTACTGCTGTTATGTATATCGCAGGATGGTGGAGAGGAGCTATCAATAAAGCATTCAATCGGATTTCTTATCGGTTAGTGGCGAGATGAGGGACCAGCCATGGCTGGTAGTATTCACCAGATCGCTGCGATCTGATCTATGATCTAGCTAAGGCTCACCAAATTGCGATCCAGGATCCCAATTTGCTGATCCGAACAAATTACTTGGGATCCAGGATCCCAAATTTGGAAAAAGATCTTATCGGATCACATCGCGATATGATCCGGATCAGGCATAATGATCCAGCGGATCAGTACAAATATATATATATATTGTATAGTACGGAAATTTTTGGTGTAATGTCACACTATACAATAGAAATTTGAGAGAGACAACTTTGGGTTAGGGATCAGTGTCATCCTCTCCATCATCAACATCTGGCTCGCCCTCAACATGTTCGAAGGGAAGTCCTTTGGCACTCACCAGTGATATATAGGGAAAATGACAAATATCCACCTGTTTTCCCGATAAACTTTCAAAACTGCACCTCACATGCATAGCGTCTTCACAATCTGCCCATCTTTGCTCAAATTGTAGGAGAGGTATCTTTCTTTAAAGAAGAAACCTCCAGTACTGCTGGGCGGAGAAGCAAAAGAATTGAGTTGTGGTAGGAGATGTTGGACCAGTTCTTTGTTTGAAAAGTCGAGACCGAAGAATTATCCACAGGGAACGTTGAGATCCACTGGTCCAGTTCCATAATGATGTGCCACCGTGTAGCATCCACCTCTTCTGGTGAGTCGAATTTCACTGGCGACATTGGTTTGTAGACAAAGGAACAGATATTTGACTGAACGCGCCTGATTTTGAAAACATGGATTGCCACAGAGTTCTCGTTCGAGCCATCGCTGGAAGGAAATGATGCATCAATGTCCGCATCAGAAATGCTAAAGGGCCTGCCCAAAACTAGCCCTATGATGCGCTCCATGCCATAGGCAGACCAGAATATTCGAGAGCGAAGATCCTGGTTGTACTTGTTAGCCGTATCGTCCATATCACGTCTCACTGGACATTTCCTATGAAGCCCAAGCATGGCCGCGGTGCGAAGAGCTAGTCCAATAGAGGGCCACACGGGGATCTCGTTGGGCATGCGCTGTGAAAACACAGCTAGCAGAAGGAAAGCTTGTACCTTTTGACAAGAACTTCGCGCTGAGATTGACTCAAAATGTTCCATGGCCCGTTCGTAGTATACTTTGGTGAAGCTCGGTTGCTGCAGCTTCGCTGGACCTACTAAGTTGTGTGGCTATAGCAAACACCATGTACACAAAAAAGTTGGGCTCGTCGTCTGCATCATCCCGATAGACCCTTTGAAAATAATTCTCCACACACGAAAGGTCAAGGAAGGGATACTGATACTGTACACAGCTTGAGTATGTTTCCAGGTATACGCGTCCTACAGAACGACTGGGCCTTGTGAAAGAGACCTGGGCCTGCTGATTCACTTCAAACTGCTCAACGTTGTCTCTCTGTTTAGCTGAACCTTTTTCATCATAGCAGTACAGTGTTTTCGTGAACATGCGAGCCAATGAGTATCCACCACTTGGACCAATGTATCTGGGTTCTCCTCCTACGGTCAGTGAGATGAACCCTACGTCCATGGAAAGGTCCTTTTCTTTGACAGGCCTTATTTCTTCTGATTCAT